>JAVCKT010025588.1:9200-21459 GCA_032273925.1 Rhynchotus rufescens
GATAGATAGGAGAAGATACATCATAGTCCGTATTGGACTGCAGAAATTGCGTGATGAAATACTATTCTGCTGGTTTTTATTTAGGAAAAAGTCTTCACTCCTTGTTCTCTGGAGCTGCTACTTCACGACTTCTAGGAGCAAATCTCTGCAACTGAACTCCCAAGCATAGTCAACGAGGAGATAAATAGTGGTGAGAAGGGTGAAACTAGACAGGAAATGGGGAGAGCCATCCAGTCACTTCCCTCCTACAGGGGGAAAAGAAGACCCCCACACATCAGATGACTGAATTCTACCAGGGAGGTTGTAGAATTGGCCCTTCAGTTGCCCCCTAGAAATGCCAAACTGGGGTGGTCAGATTTGTTTTCGTTGTTTTTAATCACTTACCTTGTATTTATGTTGGGAAGAAAGTGAGCTGTCCTCCCTTCCCATAGGGAGAGCCAGTGCTTTGGCTGAAGCGAAGGAACCTAGATTCAGATCCAGAAAGAACACAACTTTGAGGAATTCCGGCAACCTCTGCGTGCAGCATTGTGATTAGAAACAGCAGCAATGGCTTTCTAGAGCTTTACCTCAAGCCCATGAGCAGCCCTTGCCCCAGCACAGACCTTCTCTTGTACAGACCTTAACTGTGTTTTTTTGCGCTGAATTTGTGAAAATAGAAATGAGTTAATCTGAAAACATAAGAAGAGGAATCTTACTGTAAACACCTCAGATCTCGAGCAAAAACTGCATTTATAGATAACTTGCATTCTCGGTCATGTGCCTTGTTCTTCCTAGTCTGGGTCTGTGCTAAAGAGACTTAGATTTCTTTTTCGCTTCTTCTGCTGGTCTCTCTTCCAACTATTCCCCCTGTCTTTTTTTTCCTACAGAGGTTGCAGAGGAGCTTGGAAGAACATCCTCCTCCTCATCCATAGTTCCTTACTTGCCCCGGTTGCCCATGCTTCCCTCCAAGACTAGAACACTGAAGAAACAGGCAGAGAACAAGGAGAATATTGAAGGAACACAGGACTCTGTGGAGCACTCAGCCTCCAGCTCAGCACCAGGTATGGGCCCTAGGACAGTGGCAAGGACACCAAGTCTTCATGACGGGTTTGCTGCTGTTGGAAAGTGCACGAGAAATAGAAAAAAACAGAATGTCTCCTGACTGGAAGTCTGCAGCAGACTGTGCTGGCGGGAGGGCTTCTTACCTTAACATTTCAGCGAGGGTGCAGTTAAGTACAGTAGCTTTTCTGGGTTTGTACCCAAATGCAACACTTGCTGTGTTACTCCAGCAGGACAGGCAAGGCTAGAAATCTCCGCAGCTGTGGTTACTCTTCTTGACATAGTGAAGTGGAGCGGTCAGACTGATGGAAGTTTTGCTTTCTCAGGGAGCTGTGACAGAAAGCAGGGGGGCTTTTTATTCAGCAATGTAGAAGGGTGCAGAAGAGTAGGAGTTCTTGGTCATAGTCCAGGTGCCACTTTTCATTGCTGAGGATGCAGGAGAACTCTTCACAACTGAGGTGGGACCATGTCTTGGCAGACACTGTTCAGACCTCTCCATTTTGCTCTCAGGTTGTAGAGCAACGAAACAAAATCCTGGAACATGAAACAGTTTTGTGGCTCTGGTGAGGTGATTGTTCAAGTTTACTTAAATTGGTAACCAAGTTAGTCCCACCTGGCCTAGGCACTCCTTTCTGTGATGGGCTGGTGCTTTTAATGCAGACATTGAGGTATTCAGGCTTGCTGCCACTACAGCTGCATGAACATTTACCAGCAACCAGAAAACACCGCAGGCTTGTTGGTTGTCCTTTCAATAAATCCTGCTGTATTTTTTTTTCTCTTTAAATTTGGCTTTGTTACTTTTTAAACAAGACAGCTTCAAATCTAAAACTTACGAAATACGGGAGATTTTCTTTTATAATGGCAGTATTTAGGGAAGGAGGAAAAAGCTGTGGGAAATAAGAAAATAACTGGAAGAAAAGAATACTTCACTTTTCTTTGAACTCTCTCCTAAATCTCAGGCAATAAGCAGGTTGTGTATGTAGAAACAGGAAAAAAATCAGAGGCACATCTACACAAAACCAGAAATGCTGTCTTCCTCTCAGTGCAGCTCGGCACAGCTGGGACAGCTAAGTAGCCCAGACCGCTGCAGGACAGGAAGGTGGGAACAGAATGACTTTCAGCTTTGCCTTTGTTTCTTCTGCGTAGGCTTTATCAGAAGTGCCCAGCCGCCAAGCGGGTCCCCTGCGCTGCCGCGCAAGCAGAGGGACAAGTCGCCCAGCAGCCTGCTGGAGGATGCCAAGGAGACCACGTTCACCCGGGACAGAAAGGGCGGCTTCTTCAGCTCCTTCATGAAGAAGAGGAATGCGCCCACGCCGCCGAAGCGCAGCAGCTCCTTCCGGGAGATGGAGAACCAGCCCCACAAGAAATACGAGCTAACGGGTAACTTTTCCTCTGTTGCTTCCTTGCAGCATATGGACGGGTTCTCTTTTGCTGCCACACAGCAGGACACCAGCCTGGCGCCGCCAAAGTGCTTTGGTGGGGGCCTTGTGCCGAGGACCATCTACGGAGATGACAGCAGTGGTGCCAGCGGTGGCGGGGGCGTGAGTGCTGGTGGCGGGTGGTCGGGCATCACAGGTTTCTTTACACCACGCTTGATTAAAAAGACACTGGGTTTACGAGCAGGAAAACCCACTGGCAGTGAAGAAGCTTCAAAGCCTTTTCCAAGGTCCAACTCTACATCTTCCATGTCCTCAGGGCTTCCAGAGCAGGATAGGATGGCAATGACCCTTCCCAGAAATTCCCAGAGGTCAAAAATCCAGCTGGAACGGACAGTGTCCACCTCCTCTCAGCCAGATGAGAGCACAGGGAGGGCCAGTGACCTGCTGTCCAAACGGTTTGAAGAAGGCCCTGCTTTGACCAGAGAGAGACCAAAAGCAAAACTCTTGCCGCGGGGCGCCACAGCTCTGCCTTTCCGAACAGCCTCTGCCTTGGAGGAGAAGGAGGGGCCGGGGCTGGCGGCAGCTCCTAAGAGCAAAGAAAAAAACTCTGGCCCGCGGCAGGGACCCCTTGAGGATGGTGAGAGGCCAGGCTGGTCATCTCCAGGAAAGGCTGCAGCAATACTTCCAACCACTCACAACCACAAAGTGCCAGTCCTGATCTCACCCACGCTAAAACACAGTCCAGCAGATGTGCAGCTCATTGGCACAGACTCTCAGGGTAATAAGTTTAAGCTCTTATCTGAGCATCAGGTCACTTCTTGCGGCGACAGGGACCGGCCCAGACGGGTAAAACCAAAGTGTGCTCCCCCTCCGCCGCCGGTGGTGAGGCTCCTGCAGCAGCCGGCCTCCGGCTCGGATGCCGCGGACGAGCCGGGTGCCGGGGTGGCAGCGCAGCACGACCAGGACTCGGGTGAGGGGAGCAAGAAGGCAGCGGCGCTGGCGGCGGCAGCAGCTGCTGCTGGGAAATGTGGGAGGCCAGCGCTGCCTCTGCCTCAAGTGCCTCTGTCATCGTCTTCCACCTCCCCGGGGAAAATGGCCAACGGCTCGGCCGGCGCCCGCGCGGCACTCAGAAAGACCAGGCAGGCGGCCGAGAAGATCCCAGTGGACAAGATCAGCAAGGAGGCGCTGCTGGAGTGCGCGGAGCTGCTCTCGAGCGCCATCGCCGAGCCGACGCCAAACAGCCAGCTGGTGGACACGGGGCACCAGCTGCTGGATTACTGCTCAGGCTACGTGGACTGCATCCCGCAGACACGCAACAAATTTGCCTTCCGCGAAGCTGTGAGCAAGCTGGAACTCAGCCTGCAGGAGCTGCAGGTGTCCTCAGCAGCTGCTAGCGGCCCTGGGGCAAACCCTGTCCTTAATAACTTATTGTCATGTGTCCAAGAAATCAGCGATGTGGTGCAAAGGTAGCTACTGTCAATCTGGGTAAGAGAAACACACATGGGTGTGTTGGTGTGTGTGTTTGGGGGGTCTTTTTCTGTACTGATGCTTTCAAAAGGAAAGACTGATACTTGAGTATGTGAAGTACCTCAGATCACTGAGTTCTCCTCACGTTTACAGGTTCATCTCAAAAATGGGGAGGAAGGGGGTAGATTGGAGCTGTAAAGAACAGCAGCCGAAGCGCTGGTGCCTGCCCCGTGCCTGTGCTGCTGGGGCTTGGGCGGGCACGGGGAAGTGCCTGCTCCTCCCGTGGGGTTGAGGAAAGGGCTAATGCACTGACGGTGCTCAGAGCTGCTGCAGGCAGAGGTGTGAGCCCAGTGGCTCCTGCTTTGCTGGTGCTGCCGTAAGGAGAACTGCAAAATGAGCTAATGTGTGGAAATTGTCCCTTCTCCCTCCCATCCGCTTCACCCGTCACACGGCCTCCTTTCCATGGCACGTGAAGCATCAGGGATGCCGGGCAGGCTCAGCACTGGATCCCCCCTCCCCAGCACACAGCCTTCACTCACTTGAAACCCATTTCTAGTGGTCGAGCACGGGTGCTAATTGATGGTTATTTGTGAGTAGTTTGGGGTTCTTGCACAGCTCGCCAGTGTTGTCGTTACTGCAGGGTGGGGAGGAGGGGGGATGTTTTTAGTTTTTTTTTTTTTTTTTTTAAGCTGTAGCTTGTTTCTAACTTGTTGCCTGGTTGACTGCCCCGTTCTGCTTCGTTACCCTGAGGCCATAGGCAAGGCAGAGCCTCCAGCACCTGTGGCTGCACCTGAGCGCTGCTGTGGCCGCGGGAAAAGCAGCGGCTCCGAAAGCCCTGCAGCCTGGTGGCTTCCTGGGCGTTGCTGTCCTGCCACGCGCCGAGGGGACGGTTCCTGTGGCCGCTGAGCAGGGCCTGCGCACAGTCCCCTAGGCAGCCCTCACCCGTCACTCGAGCTGAGCAGGGGAGAAAACAGGCCTAGTAGCCACCTCCAAATGCAGACACGCTCCTGCACACACTGCTGGCCACGACGGAGCCTTGTTTTGCACCTTAAATCCTTTTTGGTTTTGGCTAAAGTGCATTTTAAACCTGTTTTCAAAGCGTTACTGTGCTGCTTTTGCCTGCGTATGGGGTACAGGGGGTCCTGGTGTGCACAGGTGGCTGGAAGCCTCCAGGCAGCCCGGTGAGATGGGCCAAAAAGCATCCCTGAGTGCAGTGGGGAGTGGAGTGGGGGAGAGGCTGCGCTGAGAATCTGGCTGCGCTCCAGACTGGTATCTCCTAGACTTTGCCAAGAGCTTTCGTGGTTTAACCTTATCTCCCCCAGCCATCGCTATTGCAGGCACCTATCCCTGCTCACTGAGTCATTCGCCTTTGGAAAGGGGATGCACAGAGGGAAGAGTCTTGGGCAGCTGCTTCGTGTTGCCTTGTAGACATCAGAGGGGTTGCAGAGGCTGCTGCAGTGTCACGGATCCAGGGTTTCCCTGTGCGCTGCTGCTCCTCAGCCATGGGACTGGGGTGATTCCCAAGGGAAAGGTGCCCTAATCAGAAACATTTGAGCCTTTCATAGACATTACTGCAGTTCCAATAAGTAGTCTGAAAGAAGCCTTTTTCCCCCCTGTATGCCAGTCATTCAGGGCAGCTCCAGCTGGAAGAGCAGGCAGGGACATGGAATCGAGATGATTGTCAGCGTTAAAAAAATGGTTTGTAAAGCGAGGGGGCTGGGGGCACCTCCCTCCAGCTCCAGGTCGCAACCTGCTGCACTCGACTCTTGGCTGGCAGCACCTTCATTGAATGGAAGCTTTCCTTGCACCTGGCAGCACAGGGCTGGGTTGGGAGTTTTGCGATAAGCAGCTGGGAGGGAGGCGCAGGGAGCAGCGGTGCTGGCCCAAGGAGCCGCTGCGCTCCCATCACCCTCGCGCCGGCCACGCCAGCTGTGGCAAACGCTCACGAACCAAGATGATCTTCTCCGACACAAATGGCTGGGCTTTATCGCTTAAAACGCTCACCCCACCACTGTCCAGGAGATGACAAACGGAAGGGCAGCAGCCCAGCATGCTCAGAAACCTCCTGCTTCCAGCACTCAGCACCATGCAGGGGGATGGCGCAGGTCAGACTAATGGGTCTCTAGGGATCCCTTCCAGCCGCAGTTGTTCATGATTCTGTGCAGCTTTTGCACAGACAGGCAGTTGGGCCACACTGCGATTGTCCATAACACAGAACCTGTAGCTTAGTCCCTATCACAGGAGACAGCCTGTTCAGCGCCCCGGGCTTACCTGTAAGAGCTCCAAGGGGAGCAGTGGCTGTAGCAAAGGAGGTCGCTCTCCCAAAGGCGGCTGTTGGGTGTGGGAGTGAGGGCTGCCTAGCTCAGCACGCGGTTTGCAGCAGTAGTGAGCGCATGGAGGGCAGGAATGCATCAAACTGAAACGCGTTAATCACCAATCACTCTAGCAGTGTTGTCAACTGTTTTTTGTTTTAAATTGTTATTGTAATATATTTTGGTTGTTTTTCTAATTTAATTCTCTCACTATTGTCTGACTGTGAACTGCGAACAGTGTTAAACTTGATGTAAATAAGGCCCTTGGAAGGGCCTCTTTGCCTGTCGTTCCACGAAATTTTGCCAATTTGCATTTTGTTTTAAATAAAGGTTGCAATATTTTATTGGCAAATAAACTAGAGTATAGGCTGCTTTTTTTTTTTTTTTTTTTTTTTAATACATTTGAGCTTACTCACTACCAAGCTGAAGTTTGCTGGCTGCACCACAGCTCACCCACACGTGACTCCCTCCTGTCTTTCTCAAGGTTTGGCAGCATTGAGGCTTTTGGTTAGATGATGGTCCATAAACCACAGCTCAGAGGAGCCTCACAAGGTGCAGGCTGGCACGAACCTTCAGGTCCAGTCTTCAATCAGCGAGGCTGAAATAACTGCACGTCAAGAGAAGGAAGCAGCCGGCCCATCTGCTGCCTTGGACTGCGAGGCCTCATGAGACAACGGAACTGGGAGGGAAACACGAACGCTGCCGCAGGACTGAGAGGGGCTGGTCAATCTTTTCCTGGAGGTTGTGCCTGCCCCTGGCACCACAGAGCAGTTCAAAGCTTAAAATGGATCCAAGGTCCAGACGCACGTTGAGCGCCTGGGTGACTAAACGCTGTCCTTGGCAGGTGCTGTTTCATCTGATCTTCCTTGGCCTGGCTCTGTTGGAAGGGAGTTTTGACCTGGGGGTCACAAAGCAATTCCTGTAATGCTGTTGAAATTTTTGGCCCTGCTGTAACATAGTTATCATTTGGCAAGTACCCAGACAGCAAACAGCCCCACTGTGTAGTAATGCTGATACCTGCCAAAGCCATAGCATGCAATGCACTTAAAAAAAAAAAAAAAAATAACCTCCCTTATTCAATCTCGGAAAACTGAAAACCAGAACTCAGCTGCAACCTGTTCTTCAAACCACTGACCAACTCCACTGCCCTTTGGCCTTGAGAGGGGCTTTTGCCTCTCCCTAAATCAATCCTTGCAGCAAGGCAAGCGGCAATTCACACTCAGAAAGGTCACTTTAATCTCAGCACTTTAATCTTCTGCTTATTCCCATAGTGGCTTCCATACAACGGAAGGCTCCAAAAAGAAAAGGGAGAGCAGGGACACTCCAAGCAAGAGCCTAAGGATCTGGCATCTCCAGAGAAGATCATTAAAAAGTCATTTTCTTTGTGCAGGGGCCTCCTTGTGAAGAGCACAAACCCGTCACATGTGTCCCTGGATAGCAGACAACCTTGTGGAAGCAGGAGAACAGCAGGAGCGCGGCCAGTGGGTGCAGCATGGAGGCTCCCAAAGGCACCAAGAGAGCAGGGGGCAGATTCCACCGGACAGAGCTCCAGTCTGTCCGGGGCCTCAGGACACGACAGTAGCGCGGGGACTTGGACCTGCCTGCAGCACAGCATCGCCCAGCACTGCTCAGGCCTTTACCTGCTAAAAGGTGGGACTCCAAAACACTGACTTGACTGGGTGACAGTCAAGCACAAGCTATTCCGTGTCCCCCTCAGTAAGATCCCGCAAACAGCCCTCTCGGTAACAAGGGAAGTTTCTGTCCCTGCCCACGTGCAGCCTGAGTGTGTGGGCAGAGGGCAGCTCCGAGGGGCACAGCTACCTTCCTCCCCGGCAAAGTCCCACCAGATGTTCAGTGAAGGAAGTAATTGATGCGCTGAGATACAGATTTGCAGCCCTGTGCTGAGAAAAGTTTCTCCTCTTTGGGGACAAACACCATCATCTTGGCCACCTCGTCAAGGGCTGCCTCCGTGTAGGGCAGTGCGCGCGCCAGGAAGGCGTCCCTGGCGCACAGCCTCACGTGGCGGCGCTCCAGGGGCAGGAACGGCACGAAGAAGTCAATGAGGTTCTCCTCGAGGAAGTGGCTGCGGGCGTAACCGCCATCTGTGGGAAAACACAGCGCAACATGAACGTCAGAGCAGCCCTGCTCGTCGCTGCCTGTGCTGCAGAGCTTCGCAAGGCTCAGCCGGGCCTCAGCAGAGGCTGCGCCGTCGGAGGCACCCAGCTTAGTAGGGAGGCCAGGCGGCACCACTGTGGGGGGGCAGTCCCATTTTCATCTGGGATCTGGCACCCCTTGCAAAGGCAACATCTCTGTCTCCAAAGTGGCTCTTAGGCAATTCATCCAGGCCTACGTGGTGGGAGAAAGACACCCGCTTACAAAAGTCGTCCAGCACTTCGTCCGACCACAGCTACGCTGCGAGGAACCTCAGCACCTCCCTGAGACATTGGCTGCCCCTCGGCACAGCTGGGAGCCCCAAAACAGCCCTGGGCTGTGGAGGAGATGCCCGTTCCCTGGAGCACCCTCCTGTGTGGCACAAGGTGCAGCAGCCGGGCTCCATTACCTGCAGGCTGCAGCAGCTCCCGCCGCAGCCGCTGCTCCAGAAGCTCCATGGGGATCTCCTCCCTCGGCCGCCCGGCTCGCCAGAAGTCCAGGGCCACCTCATTGATGGCGTTACCACCGATGTTGCTGCAGAAACAAGGGACGTCGCTCAACCTCAACCCCAGCAACAAACTGCTCGGGGCTGCCTGCAGCTCCCTCTACAAGGAGGCTCAGCAATCCTATTAGCAGTGGGGGATTTAGTGTAGGGTCAGCACCCACGGCTTTCCCATACAGAGGAACTCGCTTCTCAGTGAGCTCCTCTCCGTACACATTTACGGAACAAGAGCTTTCCACCTTGCCAGCACGGAGCCTGGGGGAGCTGCTTCCTGCCCAGGGTGGCAGCAGGAGCCAGCAGAGTGACCCACTGCCTGGGTCTCCCATCCTGGCTGGGATGCAACTGAGTGTGCAGGTGACACTTGGCATCCCACCAAACTCTAAGCCGGGCTCTCAGGGCAGAGGGCTGCGCAGACGGCAGCACTCCACTTGCAGCAGAGCCCTGGCAGCTCTTCGGGCAGCAGCCCCACGCTCGGCAAAGCGCGTCCTGCCCATAGGACAGCCGGGAACCCACAGCAGAGGCGTGCCAGGCTGGCTCCTCATCCCCAGCTGCTGTCCCTGCACGGCTCCATCACTGCAGGAGAAGCAGCCCCTTTGGCCAAGGAGACGCAGCCAGGCCCGGCCCATCGGTACTGCCCAGGCCCGCATGGGCAGCTGGCCCTCCTGGGGCAGCTTTGGATCGAGCTGCCACAGCAGGTAAGGGAACGGCCCCGAGGTCACTCGCTGCTGCTGCAGGTCAAGACAACCTGCTCCCTTGGCAGCACAGGGGTAACATGGCCAGCGCTGCGACACCTGCCTGCAAGGCCTGCCAGGGCACGCAGGCCGCTCGCGTGGCTGCCTGAGCAGGACGGGAGCACAACCAGGCAGGATTTCCTCCTCTGCAAGTGACACAGGGCGTGCGTGGGCACGACTGGAAGCTGGTCCGTTCTGCAAACGCCAGGAGATATGCGGGCACTCTGCCAGGAGGCCAGAGCACGAGTCTGCACCGGGGGAGCCAGTAGGAATTGCTGCTTAGGTGGAAGGGAAACAGAATGAGGCTCCACAACCATCGTGCCACCACCTGCCTGCCAGAACCAGATGGAAGGCCATGCATCAGATGCAATGGAGGTGCTCAAGATGCATCTTTCCTTGACGCTCCTTTGCCTCGCTCCCTGGTTTTGGGGTGTCACGCTTCTCCACATGCTGCCCTACCTAGGCCTGAGTTGGGGACAGTGTTACGGCATGGAGATGTCAAAGTCCTTTCTTAGGACCAAACCTCACTCACTAAATCTCATAAAGAGGCGATGCTGGGGTCGGCCCTTGCAGCACAAGTGACTAAGGCGCCTTGGATGTGGGCGGGCAGCTGAGAGCTGCCCCACTTCGCTGCTGCCCAACGCAGCAGTGCTGTGCGAGACAAGAACATCCCAGCAGGGTCCACAGCCCCGACTTGGCTCCCCGAAGCACAGGGGTCCCCTGCTCGGACGGGCAGGGTGCTCCACGCAGCCGCTGGGCTGCAACTCTTGCTGGGGCCTCATCACAGAACCCACGCAGCAGATCAGGTGTCTCGGCTAAGCTGGACCCCAGCTCGGCCGGTATTTGACCTGTACCCAGGCAGGGTGCCCAGCATCAACGAGCACAACCGACCCAAGAGGCCCCCTCCAAACCTGAGCTCGTCACAGGCCCTAGGGACAAAACACCATCATTTTTGTTCCTGCCCATATGCTTGGGGCACCAGAAGTCACCTGAGGAAGAGGAAGATGGATCTCTGGTTGTCTGCTTGGTCCTTGTTGTCACGGTGAGCCATGAAGGGCTTGATGGCATCCAGAAGGCCAAAGTGAAGTTTCTCTGCTTCGTCAAAGATGAACAGGGACTGCTGGCAGAGCTGTGTGGTCTCACTGATTTGCTTCTCCAGCTGAACCTGCAGAGCAGCAGGAGGAGTAGGGATCTCCAAGAGGTGCCGAGCCCAGACCAACACCAGTGGCCCCGCGCCAAGGGCACTCACCTTGTATGAGTCCACGTACTGGGCGTGGGGGAAGTGGAAGAGCGAGATGAACGTCCTGACGCACTCACTCCTCAGCCCATCCCGGTACAGGTGACTGGCCACCATGCGGGCCACGAAGTTCTTGCCTGTGCCAGACCAGCCGTGGAAGGACAGCACCAGCGCCTTCTCCGGCTGTGGCTTCTGCAGAAACCCTCGCACCGCCCGCAAAACAACTTCTCCAGCCAAGTGCTGCCCGTGGAGCTGCCCGTTGAGCTCCAATTCAAGGCCTGAAGGAACATGAGCTCAGCCTCAACATCCCATTTCCAGCTGCTACTGCTTCAGGTGAGAGCAAGAGAAGAAGATGAGCCATGGAGCTGAGCCCACCTAACCCTGCTGATGGCGCCAGGGTGCCCAGGGCGCCAGAGCTGGCATTAGAGCTGCAGGGTTAGCAAGACAGGCAGGACTTGACGAAGTTTGAGTGCAGTGAGGGAGAAACTCTCCCCTGTGTGCCGCTGACTGCAGAATGGCACAAATCTTCCACTGACTCCCTTTTTCCTTTGGAAACTGGAGGAAATACTTGATGACTGTGAAGAGAGCACTGGTCTCAAGTCTCAGTGCCAGTGAAATGCAATGACACTGGTCATGGGCTTAGCATGATAGCCCCAGTGTAGCTGCCTGGCCTGCAAGTTGGTCCTGGCCCAGGCTGAATCCTGCTGTGTGCGCCTGGGAACCGTGGGATGAACCAGGACAGGGCTTGGGGAAAAGCGGAGCAGACAGGCTGTGTGGTAAGTGACGCAGCGTCAGAACTAACACTGCTCTGAGATGGGACTGGGCTCCGCTCCTCAGCCCTCCCTGCCTGCTCAGCTCCCGGCTGGGGTTCGTCCTTCACCTACATCACATGGTTTTAATTGTGTTTAGGCAAAGCAGGGATCATTCCAAGTGCACCAGTGAAAGGCACTGGCTGGGGGTCCCAAGGACCTACCCGTGATGTTGTTGAGCACCCTGCAGTCCCCCGTTGCGCCGCAGCTGCCGAAGCTGCAGTACCAGGCAGAGAGGATCTCCAGGAAGTCCTGGCCCACCAGGGGCAAGCTCCAGCCTGGGGAAGGAGCTCAGTCACAACGGGGAAGCCTCCCGGGGCCCCAGACAAAAGACAGCGTTCCCCAGTAGTTCCCAGCACTGCTTTGATGCGTTCCCCGCTGCCTGTCGCAGCTGGGGGAGTGTGTGATGCCCCACGCGCTGCCCCGCACTGTCCCATGCGCTGCCCCGCACTGTCCCGCACTGTCCCATGCGCTGCCTCGCACTGTCCCATGTGCTGCCCCGCGCTGCCCCGCACTGCCCACAGGCTGCCCCACACGGCCCCACGCGCTGCCCCGCACTGCCCTTCGCTGCCCTACGCTGTCCCCCACTGTCCTGCTTTGTCCCACGCGCTGTCCCGCGCACTGCCCCGCACT
>JAVCKT010025589.1:0-12787 GCA_032273925.1 Rhynchotus rufescens
ATTGCAAACACGTGCAAACACTAAACCAAGCACAGATAAATTTACTAGCTAGATGACCACAATCTGAAATGTAAAATAATCCCTAATTCTAAATCCAGGACTTGCAGCATCATCGCCTTGTGCCAGGCACCATCCTAGTCTTGTCCAAATATCCTAGTTGTCCATCCCAGTTGTGAACAACATAAGATACTGCTCAGACCCACTTGCTCTGAAGCCTGTTCCCCATTTGGGCCCCATTGCTGATGCAGGGTGTGAACCTTCAGCCACCTGAGCCTTTCTTGGATGTGTGACATCCTCTGTGTGTTTTGTCTTTCCCAGAGCGAGTTACTACCGCAAAGGGGGAAGAGCCATGCTTCCTGTCAAGTGGATGCCACCAGAAGCTTTTCTGGAGGGGATTTTCACCTCCAAGACTGACACCTGGTAACAAATGTCATCACCTCTGCTATTCAGGGATGGGGGTCAAGAAATCTGCTGCCCATGAAAAGATGTCAGCTTTTAAAGATGTCAGATCTTACCCAAGTCCCTTAAAAAGATAGAGAAAGAAGAAAGAAAGAAATTGTTCCTCTGCATTCAGTTAGAAGCTAAGGAAATGAGTGAGAATTAAAACATTTGTATAAACAGTGGGCATAAAAATAGCCATACATAGATGCAGAGTGTCTTCTAAGGGTAATTACAAGGGTAAGGAGAGGGCAGTTTAGTTTCCCAACAAGTCTCAGTTTAAAATCCAGGCAAACACATAAAACCAGTATCAGAGACTTCCCTCAACCCTCCATATCTGCCACTCACTTTCTGTTGGTGACAAGTCCTGCTCAAACATCCTGTAAATGGCTCTCTGTACTGCCCAGGAGACTCCTCTGTATCATTCTTTGGTTTTATACCAAATGAGAGCAGATTTAAGCACAAGTCCTTGCTGGTTGCTGAGGAAACAGTATTTATAAATCAACTCCTCATGTAACCTGTTCCTGCTTTAAAACAAGCGCCCCCTCCACAGTAGTGTGTTTGTGCAAATGTGCTGGGGAGGACGGAGCTGCTGGGACCGGGGCGCTCCGGGGGCGCAGGGGCGTCGGGGCCCCGTCCCGGCCCCGAACGTGGCTGCCCTGCGGGCCGCGCTGGCAGCGCCCGGCAGCTGTTAGCGAGGGCAGCAGGCAGCGTGCTGGAGCAGAGCGCAGCTGCCTGGAGCCGGGGCTAAGGAAAGTGCTACTGTTCCTGTGTGAGTAACATGTGTGCGTCCTGGAGATTTCTTCACCCTTTCCATCAGACGGTGACTCTTAAAACTCTGACCCTAGCAGAACTCCCCTTACCTTCCCTGGCACAAAGTCATCAGTTATTTTCAGTGGTGCTGCTTAACAGTCCTCTGAATGACGCATGAAAACGGAGAGCAACCCTATCATCACTAACAAAATGTGCTGCCTTTCAGTTTCACTGGAGGTCTCTGTCCTGTTTTTATTCTTGAGCATCTTCTTTGCAAACACTTACTCAGATATCTTGAGTCTTGCAAAGTAAGATAGGAATCTTCATGCAAGATCTGATGGTTCTTTCTGATCTGTGTAGCAAGGCAGTACATTTCAGGGTGCTCTTACTGCAGCAGAGAGGACAACTTCAGAGTTATTGAAATATTGTGAAATGTCTGCAACCTTTTGAAGTCTTAGCAAGATTTTGATTGATTTTTATCTTTGACTCATAATCATATAACTGCCCTTTTCTGGGGTTGGTCCGGAGCTCTACTAGCCAATTAGTAGGGCTGTGGTGTTACCCACACAGGTTCGTAGAGCAGAAATGACCCATAGTTGGCATTGTTGGCTGCTTTCTGACACAGGTCCTTTGGAGTGCTGCTCTGGGAGATTTTTTCTCTAGGTTACATGCCCTACCCTTGCAAAACCAACCAGGAGGTGCTGGAATTTGTCACCAGTGGAGGCAGAATGGATCCACCAAAGAACTGTCCAGGGCCTGTGTAAGTATTTCAAAAAGCACTGGCAGAGGTGACCAGACATACCCGTTCAGCCAACAGAAATTCCCCAATCAGCCTACAGTATCCTAGAATTTTTTCAATCAGCCTACAGTATCCTGAGAGCTAATACAAGCTTAAAATGTAAATATCACAAATCTGTACCCGTTTTGGTTGTTTCTTCCCGGGGAAGCGAGAGTGGGAGACTTAACTAGCTCAGCCCAAGAAAAAGAACAGAGAAACCTTCTGCTGGCTTCCTGCTTCCTTTGTGTGCAAAGTGGGGGCTTCAGGTGGTAACCTGGCAACTGTAGCATCAATAAATATACATAGAGTTAGCTGCAGATAATGCACTTGGGGGTTACAAAGCCCTTTTGTGCCAGCAGTCACCACAGTGTTTCCCCACTGAGAGAGGTTACCAGAATTTGAGCTTGTGCATGTGCATCCCGGCCCCAGCTGAGGGTGATGTGGAGGACAGACTGCACTGTCTCAGGAGTGCAGTGCAGTCCGGGAATGGTCCCCAGGTGTTCAGAAACTTCTCTTGAGCTCCTGCCATGTGTACACAGATTTCAAGCACCCTAAGATTTGCTTTAAATTGTGGTTCCCCTTGTGACTCAGGATGTGAAGATATAGAAATGACATGTCCACTTTTACTCTTCTACTGTCTTTCTTAACTGCTACTTCTTTCTTTGCCCCAAGGTACCGGATCATGACACAGTGCTGGCAACACAGCCCAGAGTATCGGCCGAACTTCTCCACCATCCTAGAACGAATCAAATATTGCACACAGGTAATTGGTTCTAACAGTGCATTTTCCAGGGGGCTTGTGGCCCAGACCTGACGTTAGCCACTGCCTAAAGCCTTCCACTCTCCCAGACGTTTCTCTGGCAGTGGGGAGATGCCTGGCGGGTAGCAGCCTCTTGCTCACTCCTCTCTTTCAGGACCCCGATGTGATCAACACGGAGCTGCCCATTGAGTGTGGCCCGGCCCCGGAGGATGAAGGGAGCACGGTCGTGCGCCCGAGCCTTGCCAGCGGGATCGTGCCCCTGCTGGTGAGTCCTTCTCTCACACCTCAGGCAATGCCACAAACGCTCGACTCCCCACATGCTGGGCATAAGTCTGGCCTATGTCCACAAGAGCTGCTGGTGCAGAACCTGAGCGACTGGACGGCTCGAGGGCCCAGCCTGCCCTGCCTCAGTGATTTCAACAGTGGGTCCTGGCTTCAGCAGAGCTCGAACCCGAAGCTGGAGCTCAGCAATCCACCAACCCACAGACTGAAGAACAAAACCAAAAACCTTTGGAACCCAACCTATGGATCATGGGTTCTAGACAACATCTGTCGCTCCAGCCCCAGCTCCAAACTGCAAGCAACTCCAGAGCGAGAGGATTCAGGCTTTGATGGGAACTGCAGTTCTTCTCCTAGTTCCCGGGCATCGCCAGCATCTCCAAGTCGAAGCAACTGCCCTCACCTGGATATCGGTGGGATTGAACTGGTGAAACTCCAGACTTTCCCCTGCGGCAATGTAAACTACGCATACGATGATCTGTGCTACAGCACTGACCACCAGCCGTCAGCTTTGGAAGGGGCCAGAGCAGCTGTACTAAGGAGCTCGAGTCTGTGTAGAGAGGAGAAACCTTTTTCTAAACCACAGAAAACATCGAGAGAGAGAGACTCTGGGCTGTCTTTATCAGATGACTTGAGTGTTACACCAGTATAAAAGAAAAGATTCTTCCAGGGACTGTGTGTGTCTGGAACTGCTTTCTGTTTCACCTACTTAACTCCACTCAAGTCCCTTCAGATGGGTGATGTTCCAGCATCAGCAACGTTCTGCTCCTCCGTCTACCTGCTGGATCCCCAGATCCTCAAAGACAGTTGCATTTCCGTCTCTGTCCACCGAGCGTGTTCCTCTGAAGCGGGGCCTCTGCTTAGCTGTAGGGAACAGCACTGCGGCACTGGTTCAGAATATGAGCCCTAATGACAGGAGTCCTTTTTAATCTGCTCAGGTGAAAAACCTTCCTTCCAGCCAACGTTTGGATGGAAATAATCAACACAGGCTGTTCTTTCTGACCTAAGAAACCAAAAATGAAAGCTGTGCCAGCAGCAACCAACTTGCAAAGGCTGCTGCATTCCCCAGAGCGCTGCGCAGGCCTGCTCGCTTACTGGTGATGCGCTTGCACTGACAGGACAGTAAACAGCAGCCACATTTGCCCTGTTTTCTTAGCAGGCTCTGTGAAGATGATGAAAATGAAGCTACTGTTCAAATTGGAAGCGGTAGAGAAGATGAAAATAATCCAACTTCCTTTGAGTGTGTTTTGGAAGCAAGCAGTGAAGAAGAAAACAAATTCAATATTTAAAAAAAAAAGCTGGTGGAGGTGATGGAGGCCCTTTGACTAGTGAAGAAAAAGTGTTGCTTGCCTCAGGGTCTTGCTTTCCTCCTAGGTCCTGGCATGGAAGGGATGGGAAGTTTTCCAAGGAATGGCAAGCTGCATGGTGTGGGGAGAAACAGACTTTCCTTTTCTTTTAATGGACACAAGTTGGCAGAACTTCATTTTTGTTAAGTACTTTGGTATTCTGCTAATACCAGTACCTTCCTGTGCTACGTTGGTAAGCCCTAAGCTGCAGTTCGTAGGGTGACTGTGTAGCAGGTGGTGCTCTGGAGTTCCTGTTAGTTTTACTCATATTCTTCTGAGATACCTTGCACAGAGCAAGGCTGAGGAGGAGCAGAGTTGAAGGGGAATCTGTTTAATACAACCACTACCTTACAGTGCTCCTTACACATCAGGCAGAACAGCTCAGCCTTTTGGGAAAGCTAAACCATTAGCTGGCTTCACACACCTGAGCAGGGTGTTGATTTGTTTCCGACTTCCAAGCACACAGTCCTGCTGGTTAAGGTAGGTGGTGACTGGTGTGAAAAAAATGCTAATTTTAAGTCTTTCTGCTGTTGTTGAGGCTCTAAAATGCTGATTACTGGTTAATCCTGCAAAACGAGACTTCTGAAAAGGTAAATCATGGAGCTTAAACCTGAATGAGCTGAGAAGCATTTTGTCCTTGCCCCACAGCTGGAGGTTGCGCTGCCAGCCCACTACAGCAGGTGAGAATTGATGGTTGAAGAGAATGGCAAATGACAGAAAATGCAGAGCTGTCTTAAGTCAGAGGTGCCACCATTTAAACCCCTGCATACAAGGACCAGAACATTTTCCAAATTCTATGCTGCCTTCACACGTAATCAGGCTGTCTGCAGTGATGTCTTGGACTCTGTCAAGAGTGGAGAGAGAAGCTGTGGCACGAGCTTCCTGCCATAGTGAGTAGCTGCATGTACAGTGTGAAGACAGAGTGGTTCCCCAAGAGTGGGGTGGCAGGAGAAGGGCTCCTTTGAACGCACACCTCATGTCCTCTCTGTCATTCAGGAGTGGATACTGCTGATGTGTGGCACAGAGAAGCAGTGTGAGGAGTCCAAGTCCATCTTTTGCCATCCAGGTGTGTCTTTAGCTCAGGTTTTTGGTTGTCTGATTACCTATTTGTCCCTAGCTTCCCATATTCTTAGCCCTTTAGCTTTAGAAGGAGCAGTTTCATAAACTCTCTTTTTGGACCTCTCTGCTGATGATGGCTCCTCCTAGCACTGACCTTTATGGTAGGGTTAACAAATGTCACAAATCCAGGCTGAGCAGGGGCAGCTGGTCAGAGCAGAGGTGTCCCCCTGTGCAGAGACGAATTCCAGGAGGACAAAAGAGCTTAGTAACCAAGACAGAAAACTTTCCTTCTCTCTCGTCCTTCTTTCCCTTTTGCCTTCCTCTTAGCTCTATGGCTTGCCCATTGCCTATTCTGTCTCCAGGAGCAGCCTGGTTAGCTGAGGCACAGGGAGCAAAGGGTCTCTGCTGAGTTCTGGCAGTGCCCTTTTCCAGCTGAATAGCAGGGACTGAGTGCAGAGACTGACATGCAGCCTTGGACCGTGTCTCTGGCTGACGAGCTCTGCTTCCTGCCAGGCAAGAACAAATACCTTTCTCCTCAGCTAACTGGACCACCATCAGCTCATCTTCACCCTCTTTGCCTTCCAGGTTACATGACTCCCATGCTGTCACTCACTCATCAGTGCCCTACACGGGCTGTCTGCAGCTCATCTCATTTTAGGACTAAAACACAAGGTCTTCAGTCCTGTGCTTTGGACAACATACAGGTTTTAAACTCAGCAGTGGAGTCGAAGTACTTATTATTTACGGTAAGAGGACAGGAAAAGCTGCACTGAGCCAGACTGTAACTCCATACAGCCCAGGATTTTATCTCTGCCAGTGACCAATAGACTTGTGTCTGAAGGGCAAAGATAAGAGCAGGGTGAGCATGTAGTGATTATTTCCTGTAAATACTCTCCTGCTCTACAACAGCATCTAGCTCAGGAACCTACTGAGCCACTGGTGGTGTCTTGTAACAAGACAGAATATGGACGTGCACGTACTCAGTGGGCACTAAAAGAAACAGTTGGAAATTTTCTAAGAATTAGTAACCTATATTTTATTTATGCTCTTAACTCCCACAGATGGAAATAAAGTATCTTCTGTCTGCACAGTTATTACGCATCCTTGACCTGAAAAATATTTGTTTATGTATCTGATCTCTTAGCTGTGTCTTAAAAGCCCTCACAATAATGAATTTTTAATGGATATCCTGGAGGAACTAATGCTAATATTACTCCTGTAATGATGCTGAAATGCTACAAGCTTTCCAAAATATACTTATCTAAAAAGAAAGAAAAAAAAAAATGCCATAAAGCCATGTAGCACAACATTCAAATCCTACAATTGTGAGATGTCTGAAGATCACTGTTCCTGCAATCATAGATTCTGCACAGTGCCCGAGTTCTCTCATTTCAAAATGTACTCTGCTTGAAATTGTTTTTTAAGGAGACATTTTTCATGAGTAAAAAAATGAACCCTCATTGTCAGGGTTATCATCTATTACATTGGTAATTGAAAGACATTTTTTTTCCCATAGAGAAATGACACACACAGAGGTCTGTGATTAATCTGATCCTGTAATACATGTGTAAAGTCTTCCCCCATGCACAACCAGCAACCTATAGGAATATTACAGCTTGCTCTTCTGGTGGGTC
The DNA here is from genome assembly GCA_032273925.1 of Rhynchotus rufescens. Lineage (NCBI taxonomy): Eukaryota > Metazoa > Chordata > Aves > Tinamiformes > Tinamidae > Rhynchotus > Rhynchotus rufescens. The sequence goes on from JAVCKT010025589.1 coordinate 7,048, forward strand.
TTTTCTGTTTCAACGGTGCAACTACCAACCTATTTTTAACTAGGGGTGTGTGTGTGTGTGTAGTGGTATTTTTTTCTAGGCTTAACACTCTTAGTTTATGTTGCTTATACAGCCTCCTACTTGCATTTTGAAGAGGGGAGTTTTTAATACAAGAACAAACAATGATGTAAATTTTTCTCTGCTTTCTTTTCACCACCATTGCTATCTGGTTTTGATTTATCTTTGCTTTTATTCTACTCTCCTCTATTTTGAAATACATTTTATATCTTCAAATTGTGCACAGATTTGAAGTGTCCCTGTCTCATCAACTCTTTTCCCAATCAAGTTCTTCACTCATTTTCCAGGTGGCAGATCTGCCCTAAGCAAGCTTTGCAGGTACAGTTCATTATGAGCTTTTTCGCAAGTTTAACTTATTCCACCTCCAACGCCCTCCCTCCCTCTATTCCCTAAAGAAGAGAAGATGCTCACGGTAGGAGTATGGTTTTCCCCACAGTAAGCGCCTCGGCACCGCTCCGGCAGCAGGGACTGCGCCTCCTCCCAGCCCCGAGCAGCAGCGCTCCGCCGAGCTGCTGCTCTCTCCTTCGCAGGCTCCCCCAGGGACCTTAGCGAGACGCCTCTTTCGGCGAGTCTGGCCCCACGCTGTTCCCACATACTGCTTTTGAGTTGTCATTACCTCTGAACACGGCAGCACTTCTTGCCAACTTACCGTTTGGGTTGACTACTGTACATAAGTAGATGACAAACCTGCTTCTATGCAATTTCAAGTTGGACAAATGTATACTTCTATATTTGCAACACAAAATAAAGAGAGACTAAGGGTGGCTATTGTGTCTCTCTCTGTTGAATACTCTTTGCACTCAGGTGTGAGAACAAGCTGGGAAATGCTGCCAGTCCTAGAGGCTGGCGCCCAGGAACACAGTAGAGCCTGGTCCCTGCCCGTACAGGGGCCGGCCCCATGGAAGTGACACTCTCCCAAGGACAGCAAGTGCCGTTTCGTGTATTACATGTTTGTATATCCATCTATACATACACATACATATATATATGTATATGTGTTTATATATATGGTACTGCACGACTCTGAACTGAGATTTTTAAGATCAGACTTACCTCTCTGGAAGCTGTCCAGTGCTGTGTGGATCAGCATTTGACACCTAATGCACTGTAGCTTTAATTTCTTAAGGCCCATTTTGTTTTAGGAAATATTAGATGCTAAACACAAAGCACAGGGAATGTTGAAAGCAGTAGTCTTCCTCTCTTCTGTAAAGTTCTTGAGGAAAAGAAACAACTCTCCCATGACCCAAGTCATAGTTTATATCTTTCTGGTTTTCCTCCAGTCTCGTTTATTTAGTAGCATACACACTCTGGAGTAACAAACACTCAACCAAGACAGTCAATGTCCAAAGTGACCGTGGTCAGCATTGCATTGTAGTGTTCAGAACGGATGCACTGTGGATGATAGAGGCCATTTGACCTCAGTACCTTAAGAATAACAAATAATAATACAGCAACACAAAAGAAGATAAGCAAGAGCCCGCTGAGATACTTAGGGGTTTGGTCCAACTCCCTTGGAAATCTTTCCATATATTAGGAACTAGATCAGCTGATGTTAAGTGAATTCTTAACCTCAGTGTAAAATGACGCGTGATCTGATTTGTACCACTTCTTTAGTTAAATTTCATTTATAAAATTTATAACCTGGTGGAGCCACAACACCCATTGTTTTTAACGACAACATATTTGTCTGTGTATTTCTTTCTATATTGCACCATCCTCTAAAGAATCTCACAGCATCTTGTAAGAACTAACAGCCTCACACCATCCCTGTGAGGCAAGCAGGTACTTTCCCATCTGTAAAAAAAAAGAACAAAACTGGCCTAGGAGAGGGTTGTAAAGGCCAAAAAGCAAGTCTGGCAGAGTCGAGGAGCCACGTGCTGCTGCCAGAGTCACACACGAATGAAGCAGCTACTGTAGTGCTCCATGTCACGAGGGAGGCCCATGGTGGCCAGCAGCACCCCCTGCTCAGGGCTGGCTGCACAGCACTGCACAGGCCCCCCCAGTGCCTCAGCTAGCAGTGAGCTGCTAGGGAGCTGCGCCGCGGGCTCGTGCGCCAGCCAGGGCCTTGGTCAGCACCCAGCAGCTCTCCCCTGGCAAAGGCCTGATGGTGACACCTCGAGAAAAGGAAGTTTGTGTGTGGTGACGTGCCCCAGAGCAAAAGGCAGGGGGGGTGCACGCAGGCAGACAACTCTAGGAGAGCTGAGGGGTATCTAACTTACCCTGTGGTAATTTGCTCATGAGCTCAGAGCCTCCAGTCCCTTAATCTCCAGTCCTCATTTGGAGTGCTGCACTCGCTCTTTACTAATTAAACGCTCCCTCCTCTTTTCTCCTGTTAACAGCAGAAGCACATTAGATTGTGACGTCCTCTCTTCTAACCCCATGAACAGTCAAAGGCCATTTCAAAACAAAATATTTGGACCATTTCCCATCTAAGCTGAGTTTCATGTCCAGGGTCTGCTGTAATTACAAGTCTTCCCCGCCCTACCGCTTTGCAACTGCTGCAGAGCAATGGCTCATGGCCCATGTTCTCCCACGAGGTGGTTTGTGCTGCAAACCCATCCTTCCAGGCACGAGCAGCAGTGGGGGTTGGAGGCTGTTGGCTTCGCACTGCATCTAGTTTCCATTAGACCTGGACATTCTAAACATTTATGACAAATTGTCCTTTCATATTTAAGAATTGCTTTTTTAAAAAAAAAAAAAAAAAAAACCCTTCAACATCCTACTCCCTCTCTACAGAAATAAGAGGTTTGCATGTGCAATTAAAAAAAAAGTTAACTCTGGAGGTAAATAAACACAAAAACCACTAATGAACTGTATCACTGCAACAGTCTAATTTATAACTTTTCTAATTATTTTTAATTGTAGTAGGACTGCTTGAATTATAGTTCAATAGAAGATGTGTTCTTATTAAAGTCCTCTTCTGTGACACCTATTTACTTCCTATTCTCGTCAAACACTGCTAAGAAATGGCTTACCTGGTGGCTGCAGGAAAGAAAGAAATTTTTAATTCTAAGAAATTCATCACTAAATAATGTCAGCTCATACACATTCAAAAGTTTGGAAACACCTGGAATAATACATGTGCTTCCTATTGAAGGAGTATCTTCACTTTAAAAATAAAGTTTCTTGAAATCTTATCTTTTTCAAACATCTGTGGAGCCAGTCTACAGCTCTATTTTCTCAAAGTGCAAACCCTCTGAAAGACATAAGTGGAAAGAAAATCAATTCACCTGCTAATAATACTGAAAGGGACTCTGTGAGGCAACAGAACAATTAACTTGCAGTGAGTTGCAAAAATAATTACCAGTTTCAAACAATTTCTGTTTTAGGCTAAAGTGCCTCCACTTCTCAGTGCTCCTACAGACTCTATCTTGTTGAACGCTGCGTGAACGGATTGCCAGTGTTTGTAGTCTGGTAGCATTTACACAGCTAGCACTCCAAGCAGCCAGAGGCAGAGATGCCAACACAAGAAAATACAGCGCTTTGGTCTGCCTTGGTTTTATCCCATCGAAGTGAATGTCCTGTGGCCACCCAGGAGCCACAGCAACCTAACTAACAAAAATCACCCACAGGTCTTCCCTTGCCTCCAGACAGGGATTAAGGGCTATGATATATGACTTCCATGCCCCTCAGCCCCGCAAGATAACAGCAGATATCTCACGGGAAGGATGCCTAGGACTGGATCTCACCATTAGTGTATTGTTGTAAAGGCAAAAACGTTTGCCTCTTGCTCTCTCTGTTGGTCTCTATAGTCAAGTGCAGCCTCATATTTGGGAACAGGATGACCAGGGCCAAGAAGTCACCTCTTTCACATGCATTAGGAGAGAATCAAAACTACAGTTAAGAAATCACACTGGTAGCAGAGTTACTGGTGCATGTACATAGGGCTTCTAGCTTTAAAAATAATCCAATCCTGAAAAAATTCCTGTGTCCCACACCATGCACCCAAAGAAATTCATTAGCGAGTTTTCAGAACTTCGGATCAGCTGCACGAGGCTAGTCTTGCCCTGCTGGCAGGGTGCTGTTCTCTCACTAGAGATCTGTCATCTCCTGAGAGGCTACGTAAAAGACAAAAGCTTCTGAGAGAGAAGAGCTGAGGCTGGTGCAGGGACAAGGAGGAATGGTCAACAGCAGTTACTACATCCAACCACTGATACACTCTCCGCTACAAAATGGTGTCTCCCTTTGGTCCAGGTTTCTTGCAAATACCAATTCCCACCTTGTGCACACTTTAAGACAGCGCAGCAGCTATTGTTGGCCCAATCCAAAGAATGCATGGGAGCAAGGAGACTTGGAATTTGGGGGGAAAAAAACACTTGCTGGTTTCAAAACTGCAGTTCCCTGAAAAAAAAAAAATTCAGCTACCCCCTTACCCTGAATCCCCAAGTACTTGCTCTAGTTCACTAAGAGGTAACCATAGTCACATCTGTTTGCCTGAAACCAGAATCGTTCTGGCTTTACCATACAGACCTCTGGACTCATGCTGGTGTGATTCCCGAGCGTGCACATCCCGATTCTCTGCGGGCCAGTCCCAAGTTCAGCTGGTGGAATACAGACCAAGCTGGAGTTGTTCAGGTTCAGAGGGCTGCTGCAGTCATTCTGATCACTAACAGCTGGGCTCTGGATGCAGCTCCCTCTGCAGTGTAATGACCCCCCAAAACTGGGAGGGAATTGGTTTCCATCTAACTGAGTGATCCCAGTAGAGCAGAAAGTTACAAAGCAGCCCTGTGAGTTTTGTGCCACACTCATCCTCTCATCTTTCAGTGATAGTTTCCAAGATGCCAATCAAATTGTCCAGTCCCAACAGGTACCCGTCTTCCCTGTTGCCTTCTTGCCAGGGAATTCTGTGATCCAGCGTCTGCCCATCAGGCAGAAGGGTGGTCTTTCCAAAATCGATCAGCCACACATTGGCATTCCCACTGTCATCATGCACAAAAAGCAGTGAACTTCCAACGACCTGGAAGACAGATGGGGACAAAAGCAAAAACAAAACAATCAAAAAAAAAAAAAAAAAAAACCACTCAGGTCTCCCTACTGCCATCACTCCTCAGATGACCTCCTCACCTGTGACTAAGCAAACTTTAAGGCTGCACTGATGACCAGTACATCTCTTACCTGCATAACAAAATCATTCTGTAATTTATAAATGGACATGTAGATGGAAAAAGGGACACAGCAGAGAGAGGGAAGAAAAGTAGTATTCCAGCTCACTTGGCAGCAGGTCTCAGTTCTAGCAATTCAGCAAAAAGGCAGTTACTACTTTCAAAGAGAAACCATGACCTATGATAAAATTGTCACTAGTGACAAAGTGTGAATTAACACTAACAAAAGATGATGTCTGATCTCAAAATCTTGAGCTGTAGCAAGCAGAACTTATAATGTGTGCCTTCACTACAGGAAAAAATACAAGCAGAATATATACAAGAGAATTATACTGAGTAGTATAATTCAGTATCTATAATACTGAACATATATGATGAATATTCTGAGTATATATAATACTGAGTAATAGTATAATTCAGAATTACATTGAGTAGTAGAGAGGATGTAAATTCTCTAGTACTCAAACTCCTCTCTATTAATACAGCAGGCTATTCTGAAACGCATCTGAATGACCAAATGAAGCAAGAAGGCAGCTCCACACAGCCCTGCACTCACTCACTGCTCACCTCATGTCGCTTGA
>JAVCKT010025589.1:21091-32200 GCA_032273925.1 Rhynchotus rufescens
GTTAATTGAAAATCTAAACAGCATGCTCAGTGACCACTAAGCAGCCCACGGGGCCAGGAGCCAAGCACAGCAGTTCCTATGTACACACCCTCGAGGACCACACATGCCTAAAGCTCCGGGTGCTCTGGCTCCTCCGCAGGTACAGACCATAGCACAATTGCTTCTCAGCCCTGGGTTTGAACCTCATCCAGTACGAGCGATACAGCATATGCAGGCCAAGATTGGCAGTAATCAGACTGCAGCTGCAGGACTCACCCTCCTGTCCTGCAGCATGCCAGCAACATCAGAGGAAAGTACAGGTTTCACTCTGAAGTAGCCTTTAATCTACATGGCATAAGGCCCCAAAATAGGAGCCTGAATAAGCCTGGGGCTGAAACTCAGCTTTTATCACAGTAGGCTCCTCCATATTCAGCACCTAGTTCTTTTCTGACATATCCTAAAACCAGGGCTGCCTCAGTACAAGGGCAATGGCCCAGGTTATAGTTAAGGATGAATTTGCCATACCAGAGAAGATCAGCTGCAAGGAAAAGGATAGACTAAACGCAGCTTGGAAAACTACCTAAAGGGAACTGGAACATTCTCTCTCCTTGTAATGCAGCTTCTGGAGCGCCCTCATTCCTCCTTCTTCGCCCTACACAAACTCCCCTAAGGGCTATGATTACATGTCCAAGGTACCACTTCCCACAGATCAAGCCAACCCCTTACACAGTGTGATAAAAACCGCAAGCAGTTAAGACTGGATCATCTTGATGCTCTGCCTGCTACCATCACCCCACTGCGCAAGTGCAAGCGCAGCTAGCTCACTTTAAGACTGAATAAGTACACGCCAGCACAGCTTTGCACCGCACTGCATTAGTGCACTAGAACATAGAGAGGTGGTTCAGGTACTGCACTAAAGCGCTGTAGGTGCCTGCCCACGTGTACTAATAAACTCTGCACTAACAGATTAGGCACATGGGCGGCTTCAGAAATGAAGCATGAATCAAGCTTGATGATTTCTATTTGTTTTTTTTATTTCTGCTTTACCAATAAAACAATTTAAATCAAGAACACGCCAAGTTCTACAGACACTAAACTAGATTCAGCTAACTGAGCTGCTCCTTGTGCTCATGTAGTGAGCAACGATAGACTCACAATGCAAACATAAGGTCATCAAATCTCTATTTTACTGTGTTTGCTTTTCACTAGAGGGTTTACATTAAGGTATCTGTTTGGAATTGGTATTAGAAATGCAGTACTCACCAAGGCTGCACACGTAAAGGAACAGATAATTATCCTTTCCACTAAGGAACTAACATATTGTCTACTTCCTGAAGAGAAATGATATGATACCAAAAGCACCAGGAGATTGACTGACCTTCAACTTCACTCCCCAGTCCTCCTTTTTCCCCCCTACCATATACTTCACATATACCATAGGAAGTGTATTTTGGAGTATGACCTCCCCCTCCAAGTCTGCCTAGTGCGTCCTTGTTTAGCTGCAACACGTGCCCTTCTCATCTCTCCTCGCAGCTGAAATAAAGCTGCTGTAGTTCAGAGATTCATGTGGCATCACATGGTTCCTTTTCAGCAAAAGGAAACAAGTACTAACCAATCACCCGCGCAGACCTCAACACAAAGCAGCTAAAGAAGCACTGAAAGAGTCATTCTCCTCACCGCCATCATGCCTATAAGAGGGACAAAACACTGAAGACACTCATCTCACCTGTATGCCCGGCCAGCTGCACCCATGAGTAGCGTTTCTTGAAGGGACTGATGACAGGTAAGTTAACCATGGTTTTAATCGTATGCCATGCCTTTTTCTGGAATAGAGAGAAAAGAAATATTAAATCAGACCAATTCTGAAATCCTGATACACCCCAAATGTACCACGTAGCCTGAAATTCATGCACACTGAGTTCTCCTCCCTCAGTTTGTTTGTAAAACTTCGAAATGTTCAAAGGTGGAACCATAACACATACACTGCGATGATCATCGGAAAAACACACACACAAGAACAAGAACGGATACACTTCCTATTATCCACAGGAAAACTGCCTGTAAGGCATAAAAAATGTGTCATGCTGTGCATGTCACAAGCCCGCTTCCAGCCACACCTGACCCTCTCTCTATCTGAGTCATGCAGGAGGCAGACAGCAAACTGGGAACCCACGTAAGCCCACAAAGGTTTCTATGAGGCATGAACATAAGTAGTTTCATACTGTCAACACTACTTCTCTCCAGGAGCCTTCAGCATTACCATGATTAACTGCTCTCACCAAATCAGCAGGTGCTTCGTACTGTGAGAGAGGCATAGAAAATACCTCTCCAATTAGGTCCGGGGGTCACTCAGATCCCTGTAACATCAGCTGACAATGTGCTGCAGGTTCTATTTGAGATCACGAATTTTCTCGCTTCCATCTCTCCTTCCCACTCCTGTTACACTTTAACCAAGTTGGGCACTGCTCTTGCCACCTTGGCTGTCGGGCAGCGCAGCTGCACAGATACCACCGCAGGCAGGCAGGGAAACACAGCAGCTGCAGGGATACAGCCATCGGGCGCATTGCGCGCTGCAGGGGAAGCAGAAAAGGCGAGGGAAAGCCAGGCAGAAAGAATTACTGCCCATAATGACCCTGGCACTCACACCACAGAGCGAGCGATCTCTGAGGGCTTTACAAATGAGGAAGGCAGGCTCCCTGCGCCTTTCTCTAGGACATGCTGCCCTGCTGAACAAGCAGGAGCTGGTGTCAGCCCACAGGAGTTTTGCACAGCAATTTAGCACTGAGGTATTTTGCTGAGACTACAGATAGCTGGTGGGTAGGCTGGATTTTTAGTAGCACTTATCAACCGCCTGAACGCACTCCCACCAAAAGCAATGGGAGCCATTGATTTAGCCAAGAAGAGTGCTGAATGCCTGAATATTCACCTTTTTAAAAATCCTACGTTCTCTAGCAGGAACACCGGTTTAATGATTTAGATGTCAAGCCACCTAACAGCTACAGTCTTCTACAAAATACTTTACAGAAACAAAAAATACAAAAAGTAAAATTGCAAGCAACGCTATTGAGGGAAAATGTGGTTTTCCAGAGCACATACAGGCAGGGTGACTCTTCCCCACGCACAGTCACTTATAACAGGTTTCTTGTAAGGTTCACTGATGATGTTGGTCAGTGTGTGATGGCAAAACCCTGCAACTGTCCTAGGACTCATCAAGAGACATGGCAACTCTAAAAGAAAGATCATTGGCTCGTATAAGATTTGTTTCCACAAGAATATTGTAAAATATGCTGCAAATTTAAGCTGACATAACACTATAATCTCCATAGAGATACACTTATTGTGAAATAAGATTAAAAAAAAAAAAAAAAAAAAGATTATCTTGTTTTTTTAAAGTCATTCAGGCTGAAATGAAGTTACTCTTGGCTTGCATGAGCTCCTTGCAGCAGTAACACTTCCACAAACGAACAGCACTAGCAACAAGAATCATCCAGAGAAAGTCCCAGACATTTCAGAATTGCGAAAACTCTGCTGCACTTATGCAACACGACAGCTGCTGCTGGCTCTAGCTAACCTTCAGTTTAGAAAATACCTTCTGCGGGTTTAAGTGTTCCACATTGCTCCTGTGCAGTGCTGAACAGTGGCTGAGCTCTATCCCAAAGCCAGCTGCTTTTTAGCAGCACTGAGGAAATTCTTGTACATCATTTAGAAATATCCATAGCCTCCCTTCTGGCCAGAAATGCAATATAAACATTGTTACTGAAGCAGAAAAGATACTGATGTATTTAGCATAGTCTATTTGTCAGATCTAGCTGATAGTAGAATCTCTTCAGTCTGCTCTGCTGTTTCTGCTGCAGATGGACAGGGCTAAGTTATTTACAGAATACTTGAAAGTAAACTTCACCGGGAGTTCAAACATTCCCTTCGAGGAAGTTTAAGTTTTTAAAGGCTCCAGCTCAGTATCCTGAGTATTACTGCTGCCTCCCCATCCCTTAATAGAAGGAAGCAGCACTCCACATCCCTCCCATAAAGATCCTATGCTCATCAGCGCATCCCTCTCCTAGCATACCGTATCCTCTCTGCCTCCCAGCACTTCGTCATACTGCTACACCCAAAAGCGAGGAGAAGCACAGGTTTTCAAGGAACGCACGTCAGCTGTCAGTGTAGCACTGCACGGTAGTGGCTTTCCTGCCTCCACTCGCCCACTTTGCCCAAGGAAGCTGCAGTTTATATTTTTGCTGTGGGTGGGAAGAAGAGCCAATGGGCCAAGCTCAGCCTCAGCTCGAGCAGCTTTGGCTGCTTGGGTTACAGCTACAGGGGATGAATATATTTGAACTACTCACACAATAAACACTGTCAGTTTGTTACAATGGATTCACAGCCCTTTTTTCCTTAGCTCAGTGAAAGCCAGAGGCTCAAGCTAGGAAGGAGAGGACTATGCTTTGGATACCTAGAGCTGTCCCACCCTGCTGCCCTAAGCAGGGGTTCAGCAGATGCATTCTTCCCCCCCTGCAACTTCCAGTCCCCATATTCACTCAAGCCTTTGGCAGCAAGCAAGCAGGGCTGTGTGCTCTTGGAGCAGTGGCGCGAGTGGGAAGATGAAGACTTTTTGTGCCTGTTGTGGGAGGAATCTTTCTCACTTCTATTTCTAAAGCAAGATCTCTTCCTCTTTGTTAGCAATGAATATAAGTGCTTTTCCAACCACTTTTTCATGCAGCAACAGCAGGGAGGATTTCTGCCCATGTCCAGTTGCAGTCCACATCTCCTACAGTCCACATTTCTTCTAGATTACTGCTCAGTCTTCTTGGTATTTTGTTCAGTTTGGTTTTCTCCAACCTCTAATTGAGTGTTTGATATTATCCACATATATTCAGAAGAAGCTCTTGTTTCTCTCTAGCAGCACTATCCAAATCAGATGCCTCTGACATCACCGATGCAGTTGCATATTCCTTTCAGATCCATATACTAAAGGGTTCCCCAGAAGCAAGAGGAAAGCATTCCAAAAGGCCTAGAAGTCAAACCTGAGATGTTATCATTCTTTGATTCACTGTCATACAAATTACTGACACACTTTATGTATTTTATACATGCACACATGCATGTATACTCCTCCACAGGAGTATGCTCCTTACAGGAATATGCTAAAGAAAAGAAGAGCTAGTTTCCAGTTGCCTATCTAGCAGAAGAGCAGAATCCAAGTGGAGGCACCTGGCACAACTGACCCCTCCAGCGGGCCACATTGCATTGGAGGCGTTGTGGCTTAGTATCTGATGTTCACCTGTTCTGTAGTATCTGGATTACTCATTTGAATTGCTCTTCCAAATGTGATGCACAGGACTAGAAAGGCTTCTTTCCAAGCTGGAGATGGAGCTTGCTTTGTGTTAGTACTGACACGTACTGACACGATGGCTAGATGGGGTGTGCAACTGTATTTCCAGCCTATTCCTCCCTGCAGAGTGGTAGCTGTTGCCTTAACGTGCATCCCAACGAGAAACTATGGCGATGTCAGCAACCAACAGTCCCCAGCTCCGGTGCACGCAGCTCCCCCCAGGCCCACTCTCAAAATGCCATCAGTGTACAGAAGCACAGGCACCAGAGTGATGTCTGCAGAACGGACTCCATACAAATGCCCCAAATTCCCTGGGAGCATTCGCATCTATTCCCCAGGCATCACCCTCCCCAAGAATCTGCAAGAACTGCTAGGCTTTCCTGAAATCCTTCCGTGAAGGAGGCCAAAACATCCAAATACCAAAGACTGTTGATGGAGTAGCACAGATATTTGATTCCCTGTTTGTTGTCACTGTTTTCAAATGGGGCAGTATAAAATAAGTAAAAATCTCTGTGAGCATATGCTAAAATACAGATGATCTACCCTGTCCCCTAAGGGCAATAGGGGCCAGGGACCTGTACCTTCCTCTGATGAGGAAGGAAAAAAAATACATACATCCTCCTTGTTTAAGGAGAAAATGACAGACAACTCCTTTCTGCAAATGCCTAAAACACATACAGCTACCCTCAGGCAAGCACCGACAATCAGGTAACATCAACAGGAATTTGCAGATCTGAATCCCAAATGAAGCAAAGAAAGTACACATTAAATAGCTAGGACATGTAAACTAACATGGTAGGGAAGAGGAACAAGAAAAGCTTTTTCTCCAAAAATAAGAACTCCAAATCTCAGTCATAATGCAGCTAGCAAGTTACTTGAAACTATACTGATTTGAAAGAAAAAACAGAACATAGAAACGTAACAAATTAATAACAGCTCTAAAAGCATTTGTTCTTCCATTATTGTCAGTAGGGTGGAGAAGCAGTCTCTTGCCCAAACTGGTAAGTAGATAATTTTGCTAGGCAAAGCAAATTAGGTAAGCAATGAACCTGGGATCCTATTTTTTTTCCCCCCAAGAAAATTTCAGCAGTTTCTTTATGCAAGATTCTGTTGTCTTTTTTTTTTTTCTGTGCACTAGTACAAGCCTACGCAAGCCTATAAAGAGCTATTATGACAGTAAGAAACAAAAGGATAAGGAGAAATTTCTCCATAATCCCTCTTTTCTTCCCCCCCCCCCAAAAGGCTTTAAGAAAAAAGTACTTAATTGTCATTCATCATAATCCACATTCTGTTAAAATTGTTAAGCCATTTAGGCTAAATTCTGCAACTCTGGGACGTGGGGACTAAATGTGATCTATATCACTCGTTGCCACTGCCTACTCAGTGTCTCACCAGCTCCTGGAAGGAACAAGGTTCCTCCATAGGGACTTACAAGGAGTATAAAAAGCCATACTTATCACCAAGTTACTACATGTGTTTCAAAATAATTCTTAAGAGCTGTGCATCCAAAACACACAAGCACCAAGTAATACCTTGTTTTGCAATCTCAGTCAACACTGTGCAAATGAGCAAGTGTTTGGGAAGATGCTGGCTCTGGGCCCCTTCCCAGAGCTCAGGAACTGTGACAACAGTGACTAGAAAATGCAGCACCTGAGAATGCATCAGAGCCTGCACTGAAACTGCTTTGTGTGAGGGCCCTGAGCTAACAGTGTTACCAAGCTTGGTATCAGTTCTGTGATATCCACACAGAGGTTTACTCATTCTCCAGTGGCTCACCTTTCTTCTGCAGGGCTTTTTGGTTGTTTTTCCCTTTCTTACTCCTTCCTTCCTGGGTCATGCATTACACTTGTATTATTCTTTTTGAGTGACACAAGTGAACATAAAAATGTTCATGAGATTATTCTCAGAGCTGTCATAAATGAACAGGTGGTACGGTCTAGTCTTGCAAAACTTAGTTCTTTGTTAATATTTATTCTTGACAACTTGTTTCTTTTATACTCTTTGTACATTTTACAGTTTAATTATTGTATTGGTTTTATTTTTTATAGTATGCACATTCACTTTAAAACCACAATAAAAAAAGCTTTGATGTTTTTAAAGCCCTGTAAGTTAATTACATCTACAAAATACTTAACTGTTTTATTTGTTTTAGTTTACAAAAATTGAAAACAGTTTGAAAGTTGGTTTGTTTTTAATTCTTTACGCTCTTCATTTCACTCAGGTATTTCATTCAATTTGGAAAATTAATGTATTCAGATTTATTCTCCATTTCCAATAGTCTGTGGTTTTATTTTAGCTCTGACCTGACATACCAGGCCTGTGCAGAGCACAAGCAAGCAACCATACGTTTTTAATAAACTAAAGCTAACCTGGACAAACTTTGCAGTTAGTTGTCTCACTGCAGCCACTGCTAGCTGTCACCATGAAGTACTCCTGTAAGAAATCATTCTGAGCAGCCCACTACTGAGACAATTACCAGGCTAATTTAATCACTCTAATTAGATATCCTTTTTTCTGGGTGAAAAAAAAATCAATAACTACAGCAACACAACAGTAATAATTACAAGTAATAACAAATTATCAACACTGCAATAAGAATCTGCTGATTCCTCAAAATTACAATGTTCCAAGGAGACAAGTTGGTATCAGCATAATTCTCCCCACATCAAAGGAGTCTTTCTGGGGACAATCCTCATAGCAATAGCCTTGAAAGGTGGCTGAGGACTTCACTTTCAAGGGTGTGCAGCTTTGGGACTGTGAACATACAATACACTTTGATAGGGAAATCTGGGGATTTGTGTGATATAAAGAGCATTTTACAAGATAGCAAGAGCTGCGGAGCATCATGCTATCTTTCTGTACCTACAATTTACCTATTGAGGGACTCCTGTTTGTATTCCTGTCAGTTGGAGGCTCAGTCAACTTGTCTTTGAAGACCAGAAAAAGGCAAGTGCTTAAGTTGGTCACAGTCAGATCCTGGAGCAACTGATACTTTTATGCCTAAAATAAGCAAATGATATTTATCCCTATTCCTTCTCTTTCTTATCTCTATGTGTGCGTGCGTGCACATATACATACACACAGAGATATGCATAGACGCACACATTTTAAATATCTATAGCATTTCGCATAAGCTTTTCACTGCAGTCTATGAAAATTACATGACTTTTTTTTATTGTCCAGATCATCAAAGTTCCCAAGTTAAGGATCACTTGGTATTTAAGAAACTTAGAAGACCTAATAAAGCATCATACTGCAATGGATAAAAAGTGAGGCATATCTGCACTTTTTCTCCCTTTTTTGCTGGGGAAACAACTTAGATATGCATCACACAAGCCCTGTGCAGGGAAACAAGGCGCAAGATTTGCCCATAGCTAAAACAAAAACTCTTCTAATAACAAGCAAATCTGGATAGAAGGCATTTGCTTTCAGCAACCTGTTTCTATGCTTTTGCCCCTTATTAAAGGTTTCTGGAATCCTTAAACTAAGGAGATTCTCGCTGCCAAGTCTACTACCCACTTGGTTGAATCAGATGTGAATCACAAATCAAGTCAAGGATCTCAATGGGTGGGAGGTAAAAGAGCAAGTCAACACGAAGAATGCTCCCCAAGCAAGCCCTGACAGGAGGCTGTGAGCAAACACAGTCCTTATAACCAAGTTTCCGAGAGTACTTGATTCATGTCCCAAGATAGGGTGAGGCTCTTAGAACAAATGACTTAGCCCTATTATTACCACATTTCATCTTTTGTCACTGGACTGAAAAACAGGCTCCTGATGCACACAGGAAACATTACTCTTCAGCATTTTCCCAGACGAGATTGTTCATCACAAGGCCAGGAAAAAAAAAAAAAAAAATTGCTCTAAAATAACTTACATTAGTAGACAGCGCAGAGTCCAGATTCAGATTTTGCAATATCAACTTGAAAGAGGCTGTGCCCTGACCTAATAAGAACCTCAATCATTCACCAGACCATGAGAGAAGTTCCACCAACCAACATTCATTTACAATTTGTGCAAATGACAGCAAGTGGCCTTTTGTCAAGACAGCTGCATTAACTCATATACTTCAGCTATCACTCAAGAAATATAAACAAGGTAAGAGTGTCCTAGATCTAGGAAACTTGTAAGCAACGTCCACACATCACACCCTTTGGGTTTGCTGGGAATCTTAATCATTCCCTTTTATCTCCTTTAGTCAAGGGAGTCCCCAGGGAACTAATGCTTGCCGCTTTCTCACACAATTGATCTTCCTGTGGTAGGAGTGCCAGCTGCAGCACGAAGGCTGATGATCAGCAGCCAGGGAGAATGCTCACTCCTGAGGAAGAGCAGCAGTGCGCGCACTGCACATGCAACCTCCTCAGCAGCATCTCCAATCAGACTGCTAGGCAAACTGTGACTACACTTTCATCTCTCCCTCACCATCCAGCCTCCAAAGTCTAGAGAAGAAAGAGTGCTCAGCCTGTACTGAGCCACTGACGCTTCCGCTTTTGCACTGAACCATGGGTGAGCGCCACAGCTGCTCAAGCAGCCTTTGGCAGGTGTATCCTCTGACTGTGGGGTTTTCATTTCCTGTTTGTATTGCAGTCAAGATGGGCTGGGCTAATTCTTCAGAGTCATGAGAAACACTTAACGCAATCTGTGGAAACAGAAACGCAAGATAGATGCCTCGGGTTCCTGCGTTTCCCTCTGTCATGCCTTACCAGGCATTACGCACTGAGACGTGCACATTCCTTGGCTTGCTCTCCTTTAGCGTACTTGGTAAATTTGTTCAACACTCATTTTGACGCGACAAAAGGAGGGAGAAAGAAACTGAGGATCAGAATCAGACCGAAATCCTTGGGGCACAAATTCTCTGGTCCCACTTCACTGCTAGATTCCATCTGTAATGCCAGAAGCACATTCCCTCTCCGGGTCAGGGAAAGAGTGAAGTGCCACAGACTGAAAGCATCGCTCACCACTCTGCAAGAAGCACCAGTGACCAGAGCTTGCTGACTGTTCTGCAGCAGTCAGCGCCGGCATTTGGCTTCTGATCATTATCACGTAAAACAGCCGCAATCTTTATTGCAATCCCAGGCCAAAAGCCAAAGGAGCCAAGGAATGGGATGGCTTTACAGCTGCACAGCCACAAAGGTTTCATTCACTTTTTTCACAAGAACTCTGTAAAAGCCACTTTTGTGAGAGGCAATACTGCTAACTAAGAGCTAGATTTCATTTTTCTCTTTTAGTAAGAGAGGGACAGCATTTGCTGTTTTGAGAAATATTTAAATCTCTAGCGTTCAAGAAGAGAGTTTTAACAAACCTGTATTTCCTTTGTTGCTACCTACACAACTTGTACTGTGCTCTGCTCTAAAAAAAACTCTCTCTAATGGGATGTTCTGCCACTTGCCCCTATTAAAACTTCAGTGAAATTGAACCAAAGAAGCCCTGTCCTTATCAGGGCTCTGCCAGAACACCAGTCTTGCTAGAAACTTAAATGTTATTATCCAATAGTAAGTGGAAAGTTCCCCAGGACAGGAAACTTTACTTATTTTCAGCGCACAAACATTTGAGATGTATCCAGACTGTCCATCACCTGAAACAACTTTGTGGTAAATCAAACGTCACTTTAGCAGATGGTGTGAGAGAAGGAAAGATGTTTTTCTTAACCTTCAAAGCAGCTGCAATCTAATTCTTCATAAACTTTCTATGCCACAGTTCAGCAACTGTGACCATCCTCCTTATCCATACTTTGTCATGAGGCTGAAACACCTAGAAAGACTCAACTAATAAGTTAAAAAAAAAAAAAAAATTAATGAGTCTATGAG
>JAVCKT010025589.1:32300-56552 GCA_032273925.1 Rhynchotus rufescens
GGAGAGGTGGACTGCAAGAGTTACATTCCCCACCCTTAAATAGGGAAGCAAAGACACAGGGTTCTCTGCACCAAGAGAGGAAGCTTGCAACACAGCTTCTGCCTAAGACCTTGTATTATCACAGTAGTGCAGGAGTGCAGAAAGCAGGACGGAAATCAGCCTAGCCCTTGCAAAGCAGGTCATTCAAAGGAAATGGGAAATGTTAAATCATACAGACTTACTGAATAACGATTGGACAAAATAATAAATTCTCACTTGTTTGTTCCTTTATTTTTAATCAAAAAATGGTCAATGTCAGAAACAACAGCATTCATGCAATTTTCTGGCCAGCCCATGGTAACATGCACACAATAAATCTCATTAAAACTGAATAGGAAAGTGCTGCATTTTGTTTTCAGCTCTGCCATAAGAGGGCAGAGTAACACCAGTTCTGTCACAGAGAGCTGACTGGCATATGACATTTTCATGTTGGCTGAAAAGGCAAACATCCAGCTGTGTAAATATCTGGAGAAACAACTATTTCTCTTTTCCTTCCTCAGAAGCAACTTGCACACACAAAAATGCATTCTGCAAAAAAAAAAAAATTCCATTCTGCCCTCCCATTTACTATGCAAGAAACCTCATTCAGGCTCAGTGCGATTCTTCAACTCATGTTAGACAAATTGAGAGCATAGCTCATAAACCTCCTAATATATTTTTCAGGTAAAAATCTTAAATTGTTGTCATGCCAGTTTATGGGCCTTCAGGAATCCCAAGAGATCTGTGATGTTATCTAACTGTAAGACTCTTATTAGGAGCAACAGGCATACACAGTCATCAAACAGTCATCACAGCTCTTTCCACATTTGTGTTTTTCCAGTTTTGCAGTATATTCTCAGTGTTATTTGTAAGAGATAGAGAAGACCTTTCCTCTCCCTGGCAAGTCAGGTTCATCCTAGCATGGTTGCATGCACTAATATAAAATGGTCTGGGTTTTCAGTAAGTATTTCAGTCTTTTTAAGTTAAAATTGATAAGCTGAAATAATCTGCCTGTTCTTACTTTCTCAGCCAGCCTTCAGCTCCCATGAAGCCAAGAGCCAGCAGGCAGCTTGTAACAACGCAACCACCTGCAATATTTCCTGCCACGGGGGACTCATGCCTTAGGCATTATCAGCAGCAAAGAAATAACTCCTTTTTCTCTCCAGGGAAGAGATGTAACATATGTGACTGTGCTACAGTAAAACACTACACAAGAGAATGAAATGATGAAGGAAAAGATAATCTATTGAAACTGATTTCCACCTCTGTCCAGGTAGGTGGGATGGAATTGCTAGTACTGGGGCAAGGACGGGGGGGAAGAAGTCTGCCTTACAAAATATTCAGTATTTGGAATGTGCAAACACAGAATTGAAGTTTCTGCAAGAAGTGACTGTGAAGAGAAGAGGTAAAAAGAGCCAGCAATGAGAACTGATACCTTAGATGCAGTCCAGAGCGCTATTCCAAAAATCAGGCAGAGCTGAGACTCTCATAGAATCATAGGTGAACCTCTAGGTGAATCTCTAGATGAATCAAAGTGATTTGCAGGGAAACAAGTAGTCTTCCTTTGGGCAGGAAAGCTTTGGAGCACTCAAGAGTGCTCTAGGAGCTGAAGAAGCTGTTGAACTGTCATTAAATACTCCTTCAAATACATTTGGTCCACTTTACAGAAGCAGAAGAAAGGATCAGCTAGAAACTTCAACAGCAGCGTGAGCTATGCGTTACATTTTACTTCAAATACTGTGAAGACAGGACATGAACGTATCACCCTCCTGTCGACACTTCTGCTTCGGAAGAGAAAGATTTCTACTCCCTCAGCAGATTCTGGTAGAAGTTCCAGAGTTGAAGGGTTTAGCTCACTGCTTCCCTATCTGCAGTAATGGAACAGAACGTGGCCCAAGAGCATTTGGCAACAAAATGACCATGGGACAGTCTTAACAGCTCAAGAAAGAGAATTTCAAGAAGATCCTATCCCAATATGTAACCTTAGTAGATGGAAAATCTGCCTTCACTGCTGGTCATTCCTCTTGGAGCAAAACAGTCAAAAACTGACAGTGTTTAACGAACATCACAGGGCACTTCAGAAACCACATTACATTCTGAGACAGGAAGTGGCTTTTGCCTTTAATCAGCAGATACAAGATGTTCCACACGAGCAGCTTCAGTCAAAGCTGCTAAATTCTTCACTCAGATCAACTAGGATAGAGACTCCCCAAGCTAAACAGACAGTTTTGGTGTCAGCTCTATTTCTCCAAGACACAGTATTTCTGATAGGACGGGGCCTAGCACTAGCACACTGATCAGTAGATTTATTCTCTGCTCACAAAAACATGCAATATCATCCACCTGACACAGATGCCAGTTTAAACTAAACTGAAAAACTTTTAAGTTTACGTAAGCAAGAGGCAGCAGAATTAAAACACCCCAGAATTTGTATATGCTTGACTTGTACTTCACCAGCCTGGGGATCTGCCACTTTTTTGTGAGCACCACCATGCTGATCATGCAGCATCTCTAGCCAGTTTTACACAGCAAACAAATCAAACAATCCACACCTCGAAACCGGAGACAGCAAATTCTAACTCCCTAATAAACGATAAATGTCTGAAAAAAAAAAAATTAAAAAAAAACACACTAACTGGCAGCATCTCCTTTCACAACTTTGTGCACAATACAACCTTTTTTTTTGAATCTAGGAAAGTGCCACGTCAAGCCCCCAGAACACTGCAGCTCTCAAATCCTGCAGCATGCTGTAGTTTTGTGCCACTCTGCGCTAGGTTGTATTGAATTACTACACATCACTTGCTGCACTGTTCCTCAGAGCCTAATGCAATATGCATGGGGTTGCATCACTAATTCATGATTCAGGAACTTTCTGCCTTCTATAAAAGAGAAGTTAAAAACGAACTCTGTAATTAAGAACCCTATGCAAAAAATAAAAAAAATAAAATACAACAATAACAACATACAAACATTGAGTGGCGTGCATATCTGTGCGTACCAATGGACAGATGTTAGGGAAGGCCAGATAATTCGAATGCATAAGAACAAGTGGAAGAACATGGGCTAACATCACAAGCCAGAAGCACTGCTACTGCTATTCAGCTCCTTCAGCTTCAGCAGCTTCTGTGTGGTTTCCTCCACTGTGCTGGGCACAGCAATTTTACTCTCTGCATTGCAGGATACAAGGTGGGTTAAAGAGCAGTACTAGAGGTCCCCTGTGGACACGGCCTATTCTTACCTGTTCCCAGGCAGCAAAAAAGCAAACCACAAGGTTTCTGCAAATTCAGTCCCCCTCCCAACGTGTAGGTTAAGAGGGGAGATTTGGGACATTTGGAGTTAATGAAAGAACAAGTCTCCAGTATTTGCATTTCGGCTGTTATAGTCAGGAACGAATCATGCAAGAAACTACTGTTTGCTAAACAGGTGTGTTCAGAATGAGGAATTTTTAAGTGCCAGTTAAACTGAGTTTAACACTGCATTGCCATAAAGCCTATGCGTTGTACCTGGATTCAACACTGAGTACAAGAAGCTTCCAGTTACTTTCTGATTTTCTCTGCTTTCGCAGCTTCTGTCACTGGTGGTTCATGTTTAGGCTAGGTTCTCCATCTACTTCCTAGAATAAATGATTTAAAGATAACAAAGTTGAAAAAAAGTAGCTGTCTACGCCTCACAACTGGGGAAAAAAACAACCATCATAACAACAAAAAACACTTGAAAACAGAATTTGGGTAAATTTTGGCTTACAACTCCTAAAAAGAAAACAAAAAGTTTGTTTGCTAATTTTTTAAAGTTACCTTCACTCGGCCCTCACCCATTCATTTTGGACTACTGTAAGTTTGCTGTACAGGCTTCCACTATTATGAGACAAAATAAAACTAACATAAAATTTCATCTCTCAAAATTAACTTTGCATGAGTGGCCATTGCAAAGGTCATAACTGCAAAATGCCTGAATATAGTTAAAATCACAGAGAAGGAAAAAAAAAAAAAAGCACTTCAAAATCTGTGTAATGCTGCTTTTCAGTTGCATATTATCTTTCACATTTATTTCTGACCAGCTGGACACCCACACAACCTCAATATCTCAAACTCCCAGAGCTCCGAACAGGTCTCAGCTTCTCAGCAGAGCAACTGGGCTCTGGCAGCTCCATTTTGTCATAGCTACATTACTAACGGTATCCAAACTTCCCTGCAGGAACTGCAGTCGTCACTACTACCAACTTTCCTATAGTAAAGAACTCGAAAACATCGTAGTCAGAAGAGCTAGTCATACACTTCAAAGTTTTCTAGGCACCTAAATCACCTGCCGCAGTGTGGCTTTCACTGGCCACTGACCTCAGCCAGCATGTGAGCTGTGTCGCTTGCCTGTTCGATCACTTTACCTCTCCTGGGAAAATTCTCTTTATTTGGGGCAATTCTTTCTCCAACAACACAGTATGTGTGCATACAAGAGCCCTTGGAAAGACCTGGAAGGGAGGCATTTTTACCGTGCAAAGTATCCTTAGTGCACTATTTGTTTCACATCCCCAGGAGAGTCACTTGCCTCCCTTAGTTTGTGATCCTGCAGTTGAAATTAATAGCTGCAAAATCAGCCCCGGGCTGTTTGCCAAGCTCCACCCTGAAGGATTTAAGGCAGCAGATCTCGAGTTTACTATGGAAACTGTGACAGTTTCCTAACAACAGGGGCTGTAAGTGATGTTACAGGAATGTAAGCAACTTGGAGCTAGTCATCAGAATTTCCTGCCTCTGCCCGGCAGCGCACTCAGGGCTGTGCCAACAGTTCAAGTACAGTATTACTATGTAAGAAGTGAGATTAATAGGGATATGAAACAAAATATTAAACTGCTGTCTCAAAACAGATAACAACAACAACAACAACAAAAACAATTATAATAGGACAATGAAGTTAAACTTGATGAACAGCCCTGCAGTAGCAAAACCTTATTTGTCAGGGCACATAATTTTCAGAATAGACCACCTAGTTGTCACCAACATGCACTCTTGCCTACTTGTCACTGCTTACCTAACAGTTTGTGTGCAACAGCCCATTGTATGACCTCTAGTTAAAACCTCCTCCTTTGGCTTCTTTTGTCAATCCACATGAACTTGTCAGTCCATAAGCTCAATGAAACAATGAAACAGCATCTGCAATATTGTTATTAATGGTGCATCAGCACTTTCACTCAACTGCTTTGCCAGGCATTCAGCTCTGCTCTAAAACTAATTCTAGAATACAGCTCATACACATCTCAAGCAGGAAGAAAAACAAAAATCAAAAGGTAAAATATTTTTCCTCTCTTCCTCTCTTGTGTGTATTCAAAAATTCCCACGTTGTTCTCATTTAAGTGGCGGGAGCAAAGAGCCATTCCTGGAGTGCAACAGAACTTGCTGTTCTTCTCACCTTTCCTTTCTCATTGCCCCTTCAAAATACAGGTAGAGCGTTAGTTTTCAAAATACTGAATAACAGTACTCCATTTTTTTAATTTCACTCCATAAACATTTAATCTGTGTAATAATTATGATTGGAGGAACATTTTATATTGTTATGTTTACCCTCTGAAAATTGCAGTTTTCACACAACCTACCTGCCTAACAATGGCACAGGTTAAGTATTTAGCCTTCTTGTCAGCAGTAGCTTTCAAAACAATGATCAACTGTTACCCTTAATTCCCAAAAAAGTCACTGTTAAAAACAGATAATGAAAAGTTGTGAGTAAAAATAGAATAGGGGAAAAAAAAACTTGCTATAGCTCTTTATGAACATGTATATCCTGCATGTATATGTAGGATTGAGATGCACACATTCAGCACTCCTTGGTAACTATTTAAAGTGTAATACTATTATGTTTGCAAATAGCTATTGTCATAACACAATTAACACAAGGTCTCAAATATGTTATGGTCATGCCACTTCTAAACAGAATTCTGGCAAGCAAAGACAATTTCGAGGGAACGTAAACAGGAGGCTGGCCAGTGGAAGCCATATGTACCATGCACATGATCCTAGATGTGCATTAAAATATCCAGGAGTGAAGAGATAACATTTTACAGATAGCTTAAAGTAAAATCAACTAAACCGAAACAATCCATAGTAGTTTTCCCCATCACTTTCATATGTTTCACATTATTAAAAAAAAAAGAAGTTTTATGTTGTTACTTGGCATATAAACTTTACAAATTAGAGAGCTGATGACCTGCACAGGAAGCCACATCAGTATTTCCCTGATGAACTGTCTAAGAAGTTTCACTAGGCAGCCAAACTGGCCAGGCTAAGCATGTCTTGCTATTGAGATGGCATAAAGCACTGCACAAAAGCCATATACTTGCTATAGTACAGTTAGTAGCACATTTGAGAAGTGCTACAAAACCCAGAAACTGCAAAATGCACTAGAAGGCCAGCTGACTCCATGAGAAACGAGAAAAAATGATGACCACGATGAGAAGAGCTAAGGCCTGAGGACAAAAGCTTTAATGAAAGGCAGCGAGGCGGAGGAAGCCGGCAGACACTGGGAGCAAGTGTTTGCAAGGCAGCACAGAGGGGCACACAGATGATGCTGGAGAGATGAACAGGCAGCGCAGCAAGGAAGTTCACCGTGGGTCAGTTCAAACAAGCTGCTATTCAGAGAGGAGCCTCTGAGCCTTTTCTGTTCTCTCATTAGGGAAGGCATTGTCGTCTGTTTCTGACTTACCTGAAATCTGCATAACTCTCCACGCAAGCTGCCTTCTGAAATCGTATGAAATAGTGGCTATTGAAGAGAATGCAAAAGCTTTGACCAGAGTGACAGAAAAAGTAAAGCAGCAATCAATCCCAAATGAAAGAGAGTGGGAACACACTGGGCAGGGAGAATAAGAGGAATTGCTCTCAGTTTAATGTGGTGGCAGAACATTCTGCCAGCACTGCCCTAGTGGGTTTACTCTTTTCCTCCTCTGTCAGGGCCCTCAGCAGTTCATATCTGCAGCACCTGTATCTTGGTGCAACTTCATGTGCTAGCTACCACTTCCTAAGCAATCCCACCTGCGTTTCTAAGCACATCATCTTACCTAAAACAGTAGTAACACATACTTTACATAGGAGAGGAGTGATCTGTACAGAGGTTTCAGGCTTTAAATACTATGACTTGTGTTATATGATGAATGGTTATCTCCTTCATTTCACACGTTTTAATAGCTTTAGGACAAAAGCTGGGAAAAAAGCATATAGAAGTGGTGCTAAAACAGTATTTATGATGGGTGTCACTTTTAAGTATACTTAAAACTATGCAGTTCAATGCAGTTGACTGGTATTGAACTTTAACAGAGTATTTCTGGGGCTTTTTATGTTTTTTAAATGCCTGAAGAGCTAGGGCCTTTCAGACAACCTATCAGCATGTCCCTGCATATCCAACTCGCCCTAAGAGATGCCTCCTGTAAAAAGGTTAACTGCTGAACCTGCATGCCAAGCACCTGCAAAGTCACCATGAGTGAAGGGAGCATCTGTTTGCAGATTCTGTGCCAGCTACGCTGATCACTGCTGGCACCCAGAGTGGTAACTTCTGACATTTCAGCAAGATAAGAAGCACAAAACCCAAAAGGTTTCTTTGATCTTTCCAACAGAATGATTCAGAAGACAAAAACGAATTTAATTCTAAATCAAAAATGTGAAGAACTGTCAAGTGCAAGTGAATGATTTTAACACTTGCTTTCTCATCTTAGTATCTCTTCTTTATAAAAGACACAGTACAGATTTAACTGGAAGCAAGGTTATCCGATAGGTAGTGCTAGAACCTTCAAGGAGAAAAGCACCAGCTGCTTCTGTGTTCTGCAGCTCTGGATTTTTCAGCACGTCTTCCTCTGAAGTAGTTAAAAAACCAAACCTTTCTTTTAAGCTCACTAGACACAGCTACTAGTATTTCCTACTGGTGGTTTAAATCACATTAACACTTTCTCCATTCTCTAGAGTCTAACACTGAAAACAAGTCTAAAAGGGAGATCACTTTTGATCTCCCTTTTGCCTTTCCTTTGCCTTTCTCTAATCCAAGTTCAGACTGTTACCACGAAGGCCTTCACAGAATACTATGGCTATAAAAAACTCTAAAACATCCTCTGCAACTTAATACTCTGTATAATCTGAAGTCACATTTCCTGCTCTCTGAACTCATATGCAGGCACAGGTTGCTAAGTACCTAACATTTGCTCTGGAATGCAGAAACCTGCATGGAAATTGCTAATTTATCCAGAAACTGAGTTAAGAAGTCAGAGTGCAGTATGTTCCTATTAAAAATGGATAACTTGGTTTTAGAGCCACAAAGAGCGGAAGTCACTTCACATGTTTTTCTTTCCAAATGAAATATTTAGCAGAGGAAAACCACAGGTGTCAGTGACAAGGAAAGATTAGTTGTAGATTAAAACCACAAACATGGATTGAAAAGTTGTGGCATTTACTCTGCTCATGAGTCACCTTACAAAGGCATAATTTAGAATGTTTTGTTACAGAAGAAATAAAATCTTTCATTTGTTCTGAGAACTGTAATTTTTAATACTCTTTCTGAAGAAAACAAAGTGGTTGCTTGACTGTTATGTTCAAATATGTAGCATTATTAAAGTCTTTACAACTGAAAACGAATAATCTTCTCCTATCAAGAGACCCAACCCTCCAACTGAAGTCAATCAGTCAGTTGAGGGGGTGATAATAGAGAGGAACAAAGCACAGGCAGGATCTAAGTGGGGAGCACAACAAAGACACCGCGGAAGTTTTCAAAAGCTCGCTTGCTCACTGGAATCTAAATTACCATAAAACACTCTTTTTTGGTAAAGGAGAGTTAGGTCCAGAGCACTAACCTTTCTGCTGATAAAATACCCTTTCAGCAAAGAGACATTAAGCTGAGGACTGAACGTGGAAGAACCTCCCTGGACTGTTACTTTTGCAACAAGATATGGAGAAGAAAGATTATCATTATGAGTCCTACACTACCCAGTGCTAAATAGTCAATTGGATTTGGAAGGGCCATTTTACCCCTAGGCTTCAAAAACCCACATTAGCAGCAAGAACAGCATCTGTTGTCAATTCACATTTACTAAGTGAAAGCTCATTAGTTTCAGGATGATCATGGTGCTTTGTCCTGTAGCAGACTTGAATCTTGTGCCTAATTACCAGACACAGGACTCTGAAAACAACAGTGGGTTTCATGCCACAGAAAAATAGATCCTTCACCTAAACTGGAGCAGCCTACAAGAAGCAGGTACAGTAAAACAGATTTGAAAGACATAAGCAAACAAACAAACCTAATACAGTGTTCTTCAGAAGGTAAAAACAGTTTCACATATCTGGAGAGTTGTATTTCCATCTTAAGTACAATTTAAAAAATTAAGCATGCTGAATAAAAAGCCCTTGTGAAAAATCCTGTATTGAGGAACCTGTTGTGCCTGTGCAGCACAGCAAGTGCGGCAGGGAAATGTTGCGATCCTCCTGCTAAGCGCTCAGAGTAACTACCAAGTGCTCTTGTTTCAGCCTGCAGAAACTTGTTCAGAACTAGTGAGCCCCTTGAGATACCAGCTGCAAAAAGCCTATCTGAAGAAATCTTGTACGGGAGCAATTACCAGTGCTTCTGCAGGACCAGATGCTGCCCTTAGCATCTCAATAAATAGCTGACTTGCAAGAAGACTCCTGTCTTGTAAATTATGAAGAAATCTCTTATTTTCAGAGAAAAACAGAGAAGGATCTGGTGGATCTGAGAGCAAACTCTGTAGACTTTTATACACTTTCAAGAATACTCCAAAATAAGCATCTCTTTAGCTGTTGTCCCCTCTCCAGTCTTAATCTGAATCATCTTTCAATTGCAGGGAACACTGTCGGAGTACAGAACATTGAGTGAGAACGACTGGAAGACAGACTTGCTCACTTAGATTCAGAATTAAATTAACTTCTGTTGCCCTATTTATTCATTTTGACAGATAAGCTCTTTATATAATGCAGATGCAGAACAGGAACCTCATAACACAATCAGCAGTTCCACTTACCTATTGCATTGATAACACTGACAACATTAAGCTTGCTCCTACAATTTAACCCTTTCCTTTCACGCCCACACTGCCATGTGACTGCTTTTGAGAAGTATTCCCTGCTTAAATTTTTGGCTTGTGATTCTGAATCATACTGAGACAACATCCATAATTTAGGAAACCAAATGTGCTATACTTAGATAGCTGAATTTCATCCAAGTTAGAAGACTATAATAGTAAGTGTAGCTATTTGTGTCCACAAGCATCCAGTTCTGAAATAATTCCATTGACAATAAAAGAAAGAATGAAGTATGGAGTCTTAAAAAAAAAAAAGTCTGCCTGGTGTCAGACTGTACAGCTAATTCTACAGCACACAAAGCTCAGAGAGAGGACGGAGGGAGGGAAAGCTCATACTACCTGAGGCCTGGGTAAGAAAACTCAAACCAGTGATGGTTCTATTTCTTTTTTCTTCATCTGAAAGGAAGTTATTACAACTGAAAAATAAGTGTATACTTTATACTCCTATACAAAGCAAAAGAGGATCTGGTTCTACATAATAGAGACACTTGGTTTTCAGTAGTGATAGTGACTACTGACTTATCAATCTGAAAGGAATAGCAATTAAATTAGAATGAAATTAAAGGTGTTAGGTAACAACCACTACACTAAAAAAGTTAATGGATATAACTGACTTAAGAGGAAAAATAATCCACACAGCCTTCCCAGATCCCACAACCTCAAATACAAGAGTTTTGCTGCCTGCACTCATGTGCTGGAACTTGCTTTCACCAGTCAGTTTCTCCTTCTGCTGCTCACAGTATGAGTAAAAGCTACTCAAAGCCATCATTGTTTCATGCTTTCCATACTCCTGAAAAGACTGTTGCATAATTATTCATTAACTATCAATGAGTCACAGATGTAGCAAGAGTGAATGCCAAATCTATACTGAAAAATAACAAGATAACATGTAGGAGGAAAGCATTTATCAGTGAAGTGAAAGCAGGGTTAAACGTAGTTCAAGATGGCAAAGAAATAGCTCACAGTTCAGTTAGGCAGGATTTTACTTGCAGGCCGATTTGCAGCCAGAAAGGTGGACTAAGTTATCTGAAGAAACTCTGAAGAATACCCTAAAAGACCATCAAGAATAATCAGAACCCCCAAGTAATAAAAGTGAGACTGTCAGTCTTGTCTTGCCTGTAAACTTCCCCTGACAAGTTTATCCTATGGTACATGCTGAAAATAAGAGCATACAATCAATACTTGCACCTTGGAGCTACCCTTACAGTTTCTAAGGATTTACTCAAAATTCAGTGAATGCTGCTAAAACCAACAATTGTCATACACTTCAGCACAGAAAGAACGACAAGCAGTAACAACACTTTAAAGCAATTCACTTACAGTTCTCCACAGCAGCCCTTCTCTTGTGGCTTGGCTTGCTTTCTCTTTTCAAGTCTGCTTACTCAACACTTTTTATAGCATGAAAAGAACAGTATTTTCAAAAATTATGCCTCACAGCTCTTTGTAGGATACTTCTCAGGTCCAAGTTACCCTATTATTATTTATTATTTTATTTTTTGATCTATTAGCAATATTATGCTATGAAAAAATACTAAAATATTTAGTATTTTTAAATAATTAAAATATTTAGTATAGAAAATATTCAGGAAGAATATAACTTACATTAATTTCTTCATTTTGTCTCTTGGTTCCAAGTTAGAATAAACTAAGAAACTCAACAAAATCCACTCACGTTTGATAGCTTAATTCCTTAAGAGATAAAAGATACTATGCTTTAACCTTGTAGTTCCCATCCAGAGCTTACAGCTCATGCATGAGCTCTGAAACTGCATTCTCCAAAAAGCATATGCTAAGGGAAAGGAAAAAAACACATTAGAAGTTAATAAAAATAAATAAAGGCACATAGTTTATGCACTAACTTAATGTTACTTTCTCCTGCCTCACCCCAAAATATAAGTAGGGGGAATAGCTGTGTGTGTGCAGAGGTCCTTGAAATGTTAATCTAACAGCTGCTGCAAAATCACAGTACCGAAACCTAGCTAGGAAAAAATCTTTATTGCTTGTATTTCTAAATACACACACACACACACACACACACGTATGTAAAGGTATTTATCTCCCTTTTAAATAGGTGAGTCTCTTTTAAATTAGGTGAGAAAGTCCTCATGCATTGAGTTGCATCCAATGCAATTACAAAAAAGAAAAAAGGGAGCAACGACAGTGAAAAAAGAGCTGAAGTTTAAAAATGGCTGATGTTTAAAAATATATGTATATAATAAAAAGAACTTACCATGTTGTTTGATATCATATATGAAGTTTTAGAATGTACTCTTCCCCTCCCCCCCTTTTTCTTTCCTAAAATACCGTATCACTTCTATTACCTTGAATCTCCATGTCACAGATAAGGGGTAAAAAAACCAAAACAAAATATGCTCACGTATACACACATCAGGATGGAAATAATACTTTCCAGTTAATTATTTTCCCGACTAATTTTAAAAAAAGCCACACATGCACAATAAACACTGTAACAACATTTTAAAGGGATTTGTTTATTTTTGGTTTACAAACAAAGGCACCCAATATTTCTGTTTATGTCTTATAAAAGCTCACAGATTTAGCATTTTTGTTTCAGAGTATCTGTTCCTACAGCAGAAAAACCACTACAGGAAAACACAACTTCTCCTGGTCCCCAATTTAAATAGCAATATAACCGTTAAGTGAACACGTGGTTTCAAACTGCTCATCTTCTTATTTAACCAGTCAAGAGCACCTCCTGTAACTTGCTAGTCAATTCAATCCAGCAGACTGTATCAAAACACAGTTCAAATACATTTTTGATCAAAATCTGTGCAAACACTGGTATGAAAGACTGCAATAGAACAGGGTCTTGATACAGGAACAAAACAAAAAAAAAGAAGCAGTTTCAGAAAGAATTTTATAGACTGACCACAGGAAGTGACAAAACTGATGTGAAAAGTGTGATACTGGATCTGCCATCATTTAAGAGAATGACTGATGAGTTTGTGAGAGATATCAAGAGTGCACAGATAACTGTGGTCTCCAAAGAGGAAAACCGTTAGGTTTCTAAAATAGCAATGTTAAAACAGTAGCTGTTAAATATCCTTATGCTCAAAGCACTTCTGTTCTTCAATTATTCAATAAAATAAATTCCTAACCAGTGTTCTGGACCAGAAATAATCCATTTATTGGCTCTGTAGTCCTCAGTATTAAAGCAACATAGAAATTATCATATATATGGTTATAAACAACCAAAATTCGTAAGTGAATTGTTTCATGGAAATAAATTTCACAATGTAGATGTATTTGTTGGGTTTTTTTTTTTTTTTGCCAACTAGAGTTGCATGCCAGCACAGGAAGCAGGGGGGTGTCATTGGATTGTAGGCACCTCTGGGGAGAAAAAAAAAGTCTACAGTGCAGGAATGCTTAAGCATAATTTTGGGCGAGTAAGAGGATGCTTGAGGAGGCAACTACAATGCAATACACCTAAATGTATTTGTTAAAGTGTAACATCTTCAATCACAGAAGCCATAATTTATTTTCAGCCATAGTCTGTGGTCTCGCACAAAAGGTGTGGTCCTAGACCATTTAGACTTTTAATCACTAACTTTATATATACATAAGTAACTTTAAAAAAAAAAAAAAAGGAAAAAGAAAAAAAGGAATTACTGTTTAACTACTTACTATAGAATATTTAGCTTCAACAAGGAAGCCATTATCTTTTCAGAATGAGATATACACCTGCAAGAAAGGTGTTCTCTTTAAAGGTGTTCACAAGAATAGCAAAATAAGTTCTTTACACAATCCAAACAGGACAAAAAAAATACCATGGGCAAGCAATGTATAATTCTTGTGCAATGAAGTTACCGTCTTTTCAAAAAGATTCAAGAACATGTTATTCATGTAAAGTATAAACTAGTAATTTTAATGAGCAGACCCTGGACAAGGTCTATGCAGCAATAAAAGAAGCATTAAAAAGTTTTTAACTAGATGTCTATGCCATCAAAATGTAAAGGGAACTTTCTGTGTTGTTTTAAAGGGGGATTTCATATTTTCTTGGATTTGCTATTTTAAAAAATATTTTCTCTACTAAAAGACAGACATGCAGGAAAACAAATTTCCTCAGATTTAACCTTAAGAATTTAAAATCAAATTACAGATAGAAGAATTATTAACATACTTAAGATTTAGAAGCAAAGTGCATCTCCCTCTGCTTGTCCAGTGGAAGGAGGGTGTTATTGGGACAGGGAGGATGTATGCTGTGTATTGGCAATTTCCATGCAAACTTCTTTATCTTGGAGAGATTTCTTTTAAGATTCCTAATTTACAAAGCATTTGCTAATCTTTCCTTAATATCTCTTAGTAGAGTCCAACTGTCTGTCCAACTACAATCAGTATCATAAATAGCTATTAGGCATATTAAACTCTTTCAAATACATTTACCTTTTAAAGTCAAGTGTAACATATGAATGCTGGCTCTATGTTTCCAATAAAATCATTAAAGAAAAGGGATGGTCAATGACTTGTATCTTCCTCAGGGTAGCATTTCCTTCTACCTAAGTCAATGACGGGACCAAGTCTGCTGTCAGAAAAGCAAATTGCTCAGGCTGACATAAACGCAAGCTGTACGAGGCCAATTCCAAGCACAGAACTGAATCACTGAGCGCATTCTGAAGATAAGATCAGACAAAAGGCCTTTCAGTAATTAGAGGAGGACATTTTAAGGACTCTTTCTTTTTTTTTTTTTTAAGCAGTCACCCTTAACATCCTTACTTAGAGGAAACAGGAGAATGCTGCAGAAAGTAAAAACAAATTACAGAAGAGTCTTGCAAATTCTTACAGGAGATCCACCATCATATACACAGGTTTGCAACTTGATAAAATCCTTTGCAATTTAGAAGAATTTCAAATAAATATGTCTACAATAGCTAGCAACTAAGTCAGTATTTATCTTGCTCAATGTGGAGTGAAAAATAAAAAGGAAAGAAGAACAACTTATGTTAAGGCAGATTTCAATCAAATGCATTCCAGATTGCACAGTTATGCTGGTCAGTGGTCTATAAATGTTTTCCCCAGGTCAAGGAGTTGTTAGAGCTGTTTAAAATGTTTATCCAATGCCAATTCAACCTGGCACCTGACCATTTATTTTCTGTTTTCATGGAAATACACAATTAAATTACATATACCATACCGTATATTTCGCACTCCGATTTAAGATGAGATTATGCTTTTATAAAATATGAGATGACTACATGTTACAGGCTTTGTGCAGTTAGACCACCATATGCATAGATGTCCTAATGCTAAATTCTCTTCTTCAATATCTCATAGTACTGGAGGCTCTGAAGTAGGAGAGGAACTTGTAACACAGACTAACCACAAAGTACCAGATGTTTCTCGCCATTTGCGATCTTGCAATAAAGATACGCCAGATGAGGATCACAAGAATGGTATTGAAGCCATAGCGTATGTTCCTTAACCTGGGTAGTGAAAACAAACAAAAAACACTGAGATTTTATGAAGACTTGGAGGAAAAAGAAAACTCTGGGTTGTTCACTTCTACTGTATAATTTAATTTGCTCATCTGTTCATCTCTAGATAAATTGGGTGGTATTAAATGTGTAACCAAACAGAGCAAGGCTAAGCTGTCACAGTTCACTGCTGAGAGAAGAACACAGGAGAATCAAGGAACACTGCCAGGCCATGAGGTGAAGAGTCCAGCCCTGTGTCAAGAGACCACATCCGCAGAATGAACAATTTTACTTCTTCCATTAAACCTCCATGAGTGAATGAGCCTGTTTGTTCTGTTTCATACCTTTCTGCTTTCCAAAAGAAACTTGGGTAAAACCAGAAACCTCTCCTTCAGTGTATGTCATTGATGAGAGCTATAAAGATAATACTGGAATAATACTTGAGCTCTTAAAACCACAAACATAAGCAGCAAAACAGATGAGGAAAGATGTGGTACCTATTTGCTTTAGAAAATGCTTCAGACAACTGGGCTGGAACTCTAGCAGATCTAAGCAGGTGCTATAAAGAACAATTAAATCCCAAAATGCAACTTACTTATTTAAGTGTTTCCTAGCTGCAGGGAGGCCAGACATTTCTTCATTTAGCACATACTTCTTTGTTCCCATACAGTAATTTTCCATGTATTCTGCCCAATGCAGTTGTCGAACATCGAAATTAAATGTCTGCATAAAATAAAGCTTTCACTATTAGTTGCCTAAAACTTTAAAATTTCACTGTTTCCTTTAAATTATCAACACAGGTGAACTCCTCCACACCAGATAATTTCCTTGCATTAAAAAAAAAAAAAAATCAAAACTACAAAAAAAAAAAGGAAGTATATTGTCCTTAAGAATAAGAATGATTCAGATTTTGATCCCGTTTTTGACTTAACCATATATGACCTTACATGTTCTCTGGCAAATTTCAACCAGTTCATGCCTGTTTTTCTCATTGGTAATATTCTCTCAGCTTCCAAGTACACTGCTTTTCCATTTCTTCTATCTGTAAGGAATTCCACTCTAGATATTCAAAAGTTATTTTGCATTATGTTTTCTTCTAAGTAATAAAATAGTTCTAATATGCTACTGAATAAATATACTGTTCTACACTGTTCTGTGCCAAGTTCATTGTTTGACAAGTGCATAGTTTTAACTGTGCTTATAGTTGTACAATTGTATTTACAATATTAACCACATGGAAATATTCACTAGGAAAGGAAATTGCTGGGGTAAATTGACAATTCAAGTTTCACTGGTGTCTTGGTTTCGTCATCTCAAAAGATTCCATGACAGTGATAAAAGGTCTAGGGGAAGACCAAGACTTCCCTATTGAGTTGTTAACTCTGTTCTTTCACAAAAAAGACTAAGCAAAAATTATACTAGGAACAATAGACAAATAAGCAGGTTTGTGCAGTGAAACTATTCAGCTTTTTTTTTTTTTTTTTTGTGCACTGAAACAGTGCAGTAGTACAAAGCTACCTGAAAACAAAAGAAGTCCCAAACTGTTCTGTTAAAAGAAACAAGTTTTCAAGTTTTTTTCCCCCTCAGCTTGAGTTGAGTTCATTTCAGGAAAAAATCAACATTAATACTCCACACAACGATCAGAGAATTGGCTGATAAAAGGCTACAGTGTGTTTCCAAAAATTTGATGTATTTCAAGACAGTTTAACAAATCCCCTTCTGGGGGACCTGTGCCATCTTCAGCCATTCATTTCTTCTCTCACCAGTTTAATACCGTTATAAAAAGGATTCTTCTTGAAACTTAAAACATCACTAAGCCAGTTTATAACATGGCCCCACGCAGATAACACTGACACAACTGTGTCAGATCTGCTGAGTTAGTGCTAGGTTTAGCTCTATGCTACAAGCAGCATTTCCAGTTCAAGTCCTAAACCAATAAGCTTATTTTTCAGAGTCTCTGCATCCACATCACACATCTACTTACCTTTTTGTCTTCAGGATTTAGCTGATTCATTAACATAGTCATATTTTCAGTATTCCAGATCCAAGAATTGCTTGTAAAGTACTCTAGTAACATCATGGCCTTATGAAGACGTGTTATTGTTTTCATCATCCTACAGTCCAAGGAATGGCATGTACAAGTTATAGCAGTAAAGATTAGTTCAATGAAGGAAAACAACCAGATCACAAATTTCATTACTCTCCAACCCTTCACCCTAAGTTGATACATCCCAACTTGCTCTGTACCCAAAACATGAAAAATTAGATGAACAGGATATTTCTGCATATTACACAAGACAGACATTACTGGATTTTGGATATCCAAAGGGAATGTGACTCCATTGAAAGAGCTCGTTTTTTTTTTTTTCCCCATTATTCCTACATCCAGTACGTGCAGTAACTTTCTTCTCTAAGAAAACTGACCATCAGAGGAAAACATTATGCCATCTTTTCATTTTAGGACAGTAGCACAGAAAGACATTCACTTGCTCTTTACCTTAACCCTACTGCTTCTGCAGCAAAGGGTGGAAAATATTTAAGGGAACAACTAGACTACAGCATGTTTCAAAAGTTAATTGATCTCCTGGATTACTTCAAAATATGCAGAAATACTTTCCATCATCCTTTATTATGCAGAAGAGGAAAACTCTGCAAAAATATCACTTGGAGTATGGAGAAATTATGCTATAAGGATCAAACTGAGCAAGTTTCCCTCTGATCAGATTGTTTGAGGGTAGATCCAAGAAAGTGAATTATTCTGCTTCATTGCAAAATTCCCCGCTTTCCAAAAAGAAACTTCCTAAGTGTTACAGTACTAAAGAAAATCTCTCAAATTGTGTAAGTACTAATAGCATAAAACCTAATATTATTAAATTCCTGCTCTTAAGGCTCAAGGATTTTTTTCTGTTTCACAGAATTGCTTCCAATTTGATCCTTACAGCAAGATACATTGATTATTTCAAGCACAGAGGAAAGAGGTGGGGCAGGGGGGAAGAACAAAGCAGAACAACCCAGCACTAATAGGAAATGGCTTTCTGAAAATAATGTTTGTTCAAGAAGCATAGTTGCAATTCAAAACAAACAAAAACACACATCGATTCTTCTCTGGAAGCTACTTCGGTGCATTCATACTTGTAGGAGGGATATAGCACATAGTCCCAGAAACACCTCCAAAGAAAAATTATTTTGCATTGCACAAGTGTCTCCTACTATTATTAATGGCTAGCAATTTCAGTTTCTAAGGAAATATTGAAAATGTCTCTTTTTGTTTCTTCTCATGAAATGTAAGAATACCATGTGCATTATTGAACAAGGGCATCTGAAGTGGAAAAGTACAAACTCTCCATCTCCATGGGTACCTATTTATAGATTTATTGAGCCATATTGAAACTTTAGGCCATCATCTAATTTCTTTAGCAGACATTCCTGAATGCTTTCAAACACCTGTTTATAGGTTTTCCAGTTCGGTAAGGTGGTAGTGGTGGGAGATTACTTCGAATTAGAGTAACTCCGATTCAAAAGTAATTAGGAGTATTGAAAGACTGAGCTGAACATCCAAAAAGTGGAACAAGCTCAGTTCCCAAATGCCTTAAGAGTTAAACAAACAAAAGAGGATTGTCTGAAATGAATTCGGAACCACAAAGCAAAAAATGTCACTGATCAGGAAAGTCAAAAAGATCCCACAGAGAATTGTCCTGGATAAAGACAGTGCCAAACTAAAGCAAGGGGCTAAGTGTTCAGGTTCTTCTGTAGAGATGTGTCCACTGAGAGACTAAGATGACTTATGTGACTTGCACTTATGCACTAGTGGGCTTCCCCCATCCGGTATACGCTTGAGCTAAGCTGGAAGAATAGTTGGGTTCTACTTGGACTGCTACAGCCTAAGATGACTTGCACTGCTACAAAATGCTAAAGAGGACAAGCAAAATCTGAATAGGTAAGTGTAGATTTACAGTTTGTCACTAGCCAGTGGTGTTGCTTTAAGATCCTCTTTTTCTGTAAAAAAAAATAAGTTAAAATTTCTGCTGGAAATCTTGCCTCTGCTTACAGAAGGGGTTTCAGAGCATAGCTAAGCTCCTAACAGGTATGTTAGGACCTAACATAACAGGACTGGTATGTCAACATTTAATGCAATTCAGTGGATGTTGTAGCTTTATCAGACTAGGGCTTAGTAGAGAGACTTCATAATTTCAAGGGCACCATATTCCTCTTGCAAGTGGGAACACACAGATTACTTGAAAAACAATATAGACATTCACAGTGAACTTTATCTCTCAAGCTGAAATTTTGAAATATACACTTCACAGGTTGTTCCAGAGATAGCAGTTAATGTAAGTAGTAAATATATCAAAACCACACAAAACCAGTTAATATAGTATCAAACACAGCACCACACTTTCTTCATAAGCTGATGAGAAAGTCTAATTTTTCTGTCTTAAAGAACTGAACAGCTGCTGTAATCACTAAGTCAGTGTGATCACATGCAAAGCTTTCATCTATTCTATGCAGAACTTTGTCTCTGTTAGCCAGTTCTTATTGTCATTAGTACAAAAAATACTAAGCAGATCAAGAAGCACATCTCAGAAATTTAAAGTTTTAAGCAACAATCAAACAAATTAAACGTCTGTCATTTCAGTGATCGTGTTTCTACATGAGATGACAAAAAGCAGCCAGGCTGCATTCTGAAGTCTTACACTCAAGCTATTGTCTCCAGGCTAAAGAGAGTTTTGATGCCAAATGCAAACTGATGTCTCTCTGATTCTGTGGAGTGCCAATATGAAACCCTCTACGAAAACATTATAATGACATTTCAAAGCTTTTTAGTCTAAAACGCATTAGATGTGTCAAAAAAAAGAGATTTTCATTTATCTATAAATGATAAAGTTTAAGACACTGAAATCCTTCTCCTTCTACCAACTCTGTGGTTCTCCTAAGTGGATGTAACTTAGAAACTTAGTTGTTTCCAAGAAAAAAAAAATCCTCATCTCTATTCAATAAAAGTCTACTCTTTCTTCAGTATTGGATTGCAACGTAGTAACTATGTGGCTTCACGTTATATTATAATTTTAACTCAAACATTATCTATGAAATGATCTCTTGGCATCCCTTCATACCCAATGACACTTTCACTTCAGCTTTTTAAGCAGTAATAACAAAGGTATTTACTGGAGAAATATCTAAATTACTATTCTTGACTTCATGTCACTTTCTGTTTTTCTAGAGTTACTGGAAAGATGCGCTGTGTTAACATTTAAGGGCTTTAAAATTTCAAAGGTACTGAACTGCTTTTTGTAAGATCAGGTTCTGTTGTAATTTTTGCATGGGGCTTTGTACAAGAGAGCTATTCCTTAAAATAATTAGTAATTAATAAGTTTTGCTATGCAAGGTATTTCCAAATATATACGGCAAGCTACTGAAAACACTATCCTTAAACCTGCATGCTATGGATTATCACTACTATTCATGTATTGCCTAACATCACAAAAATCTGTTAGCTATAATACACTAATTTCTCATTGTGCCCTTCAAGACTTGTTCTTTCTATAAATTTTGGCAAATATATTTCTTCGTTCTCTTAATACTGATAATATTATCAGAGATTTTTTAATAAATTCTTACGAGAAAGAATGTACCCCTGTATGAAACAGGAAATACATCACACTGAAATCTATTGTTTTAGTTGCTTCCACAAGGTGCGAAAGAATTAGATATGGCAAAAATATTTCAAATTACTAATTAAAGATAAAAACATGAATAAAATTTCTTCATTATGCATATATTCCTCTAGTTCTGAAATGGCACAGTGCAAAACCTAGTTGTTCCACTTGTTAGATGTTTCTCCTTCCTCAACACAGTAAAATATGCTGACAGTATGACAACAGTGCAGTTAAACCGACCACAGTCATGTTCCTGCTTAGACTCTTTCTTCTGGGTGTGCAATTAAGACATTAGGAAAGCATGTTTAGACTGAGCACAGAGAAGAGAGACTATGACCACTTGAAGTCAAGAGGTAGCACAGCATTTAAGTTTCACTGTGCAGATTTTTTTTCTTTTTTCTTTTCTTTTTTTTTTTTTTATTACACTATTCAAGTTTTCCTCTAAATTGTCATGGGAAAAAAAAAAATCATCTTTTAAATTAAGCTATTCCTCCATCACTCAGAACAAGGTTGTGATGAGTCAGAATATCTAACTGTGTTTCCAGGGCTTCAGCAGTTTCCCAGTTGTGCTACCTAGTAATTAAAAACATGAGCCAACTGGACTGAACGACCACAGCCACAGCAGCTAACCTTTATCTGGGAGGCTGTGGACAGTAACGGTATAAATTGACTTTCAAAGCAGTTTGAGACAGAACTTTATTTTTAATAAACAGACCAAGAATAAAATGAGTCTAATTTTTCTTTTCTGTTCTTGAATAACCCATAAAGTCCAATAGGATTTAAAACTGCCTGTTTTGCTTGTAATTTCATTCCACTGCTCCTGCTATGCAAATTATTAAAAAAAAAATTAAAAAAAAAATTAAATCACACTACATAATAAAAGTTGTATTCCTGTAAATGGGTTGGATGTCAAGCTTAAAAGTTACAGTTGTTTGTTTTGTTTTTTTCCCCCCAAAGACCCTCTAATAAAGGGTATTACAGTAACTTTAACAATCTGAACAATCGGTTTTTCTCTCAGCTGAATTTTCTATCTTTCCTCCAAACTGACAGTCTTGCACATAACAAACTCACCGAGCCATGACTAAAATTAGTCACTATTAGAAGTATTCATATCAGTAATGCCTCACAGGCTATAGTAGTCAACGTCACTAGCTGTACTAGTACAAAGAAAAGGCAAATAAGATTTACATTCAAGCATTATGTTAAGACTATGAAAGTTTTCTGAATAACCTTGTTATTCATAATCTTGTTTTACTCCCACTGGCCAAAGCTGAAGCTCCCTATTTGCAAAATAATTAAAAGATTAGACTTCTTTCTATAACTGACAAGATTCTGACAGTATTCAATTACTCCTAATCATTTGAAAGACTGCAAGTCCACGTTTTTAATACAGTTTTTAAGTGATGAAGTTGTCACATCTGCCAGGGCATTTATATCATTTTTTAGTAATAACACAATCAATATGGCAATAGAACGTAAATGTTGGCATCTCGTTTACATTTGGCACCTTCTTTTGATCTAAAGACTTTTTTTTTTTTTTTTAAATGGGAGTATTACTGTATAGGCAAGCCTTCCTACCACTGCTGTTACTGTGAGCATTACACAATTACTGAGCAGGTTTGTATCAACAGAAGTCAGAACAGTTTTAGAAGAGTTCTTGTGCAAACTCATTCATAGAAACCATTCATTTTCCTTCCTTCCTTTTAGCAATCCAGTGCCAGGTCCATTACGTAAGTTTTTACCCTCCTTGTATGACAGACCTAGACTGTGGGACAATGAGTGAGATGAGTGAGCACTTGCTTGTGTCTATACACTGTCAACACACTGGAGATTTGATAGTCAAAGACGACAAATCTTTCTGAAAACTTAGTATACATAATGAGTTAAGATCAGATGACTTGGCAAAGTAATCTGATATCCTGACATTTTATATTCCATCTACATAATTTACTTTAGCCTGCTTGGAAGAGTTATGCCATTTTCTCCCACTTAAGAGGTTAGCCACATACTAATTTAAATATTATAAACTGAATGGAATGAGATGATACAAGACAATCAGATCAAGTTGTATCATCTATAGGAATAACCCACATTTAGCTTCCTTTCCCCTTCCATTTTCAGTTTATAATAGCAACAACAATCTTAGTGCAAAGCCACTTATTAGTTTAATGACTGACTAGCATTCTGATGCGAGACGCATCTTGGTCAACATTGTTCAGCCAATCATTAATCTCAGAAACTCAGTCACTGTATTGTTATTGCTTATAGTTAGTAAATCTGGATAGTGCCCATGCCATATCTTCTTCACAAGTCTCCACCACCTCATCAGCAAATATTTTTAGCCCTGTCCTTCTTACCATGGTTTATGACCTGTCAATCTGAGAAAGAGATCGTGCAATAATGCAGGTAATATATGGCTGACTGTAGTCCAATACTGACACAAGAGGGGGTTGGAACGTAAACTAACGTTAGGGCGCCTTATTGCACGTTCTAACGGGTTTGTCTTGAAATTCAAATTTATGTGGTGTTCTGTAGAAAAAAATAAGGATCAACATATTTTGAATATTTATGATTCAGGAATGAACATCATAGATCTTCAGCTTGCCGTGACTACTCAAATCCCAAACAAGTAAAATAGTCTACCAAAACATTCTCATTTTTGCCACAAAGTTCAAAGTCAATTTCAATTCAAGGACCTATTTTCAGAAGATAAAAAAAAAAAAAGGCAAAAGAAAAAAAAGCTGGATTTTAGTCACAAAGCATTCATGGGGGAAAAAAAGTCAATACACATTATAGTGTAAGCATAACTTTGTTTAAAAGTCAGAGGAACAGATAAGACAGAGCTAGTCACCATTACCTTGGGCTTCTTCCAGTAATCCTGAGGTAGATATCATACAGGAATGCTGGGGCCTTATGGCTTACAGCAATCCAGTAATGATATAAAAGGTGATTGGAAGTTAGATTTACATTGGGCCGTCTGAAGGCCTGTTCGAGAGGATTCCTCTTGAAAGTAGAAATTACATGGTATTCTGAGAAAGAAAAGTTGTGTAACAGCTTTGATAATAACCATGTAAAATTTAATGGTTTTCAA
>JAVCKT010025590.1:0-12801 GCA_032273925.1 Rhynchotus rufescens
TTATGTAAGCAGCCACGTCAAAATGCACTCGCCACATTCCAGGGGTGAGAGGTTTTATTAGTGCTAGGGGATGAGGTAGCAAGTGCATAAATAAAATGTTAAAATATTTATGTAATACAGTTTCCCCACAAACCTTCAGAAAATAGTTTTCTTTTTAATTATAGAAGTAACTGAACCATGGTAAATATAAATCTTGTGCTCAAACAAGATGTCTGAAATACTGTTAATGTGTTACTTTATCCTTGATGTGTGACATAGGATTCCAATTAAGGAGCTCTCCTACTTAAATTAACCATTGTTTTTCAATAAATCTTATTGTTCCTGTTTTATAATTTTCTTAATGAATAATTTTTAAAGTCCTGTTTTATAATTTTCTTAATGAATAATTTTTAAAGTCATATTAGTGAAATGGGCAATTGAATGTTGCTTATTTCCTATATATCATTGCTTGGATAGTGTATCTACAATAGTTGAGTGCTTTTTCCGCCTGGAATGTAACCTCAGGGGTTTTGGTTGTGTTACCTTCACAGACCTATCCCTTCTTAATGTCTGAAGAGACTAATTTTGGGCTAAGAGACTAATATTTTTTCCTGTGTGTTACCACAGTGGAGTAGATTTGTGGCTTTTAATGTCAGAAGGAAATGATGGCTCATGCACGTCTTCCCAGGCAGAGCAGCTCGTGTAGAGGGCGTTAGGGTGACTTAGAGGAAGTCTGCAATAGATTCTGGAACCAACTCAATTATAAAGAAAAGCAAATTCCTTTCCCTG
The DNA here is from genome assembly GCA_032273925.1 of Rhynchotus rufescens. NCBI lineage: Eukaryota > Metazoa > Chordata > Aves > Tinamiformes > Tinamidae > Rhynchotus > Rhynchotus rufescens. The sequence goes on from JAVCKT010025590.1 coordinate 769, forward strand.
TTTAATTATCTTGTGTTCAAGAAATTAGTAACTGACAATGAAATCCAGGGCCTATATTTTTGCTGGTCTGGCCAAGTAATTGTGGGAAAATGTAGCCTCATGACAGATGTTTCCTATGAGTACGTAGAGAGGAATGTCTCTTTTTTCCATTCAGTTATCTGTACTGGCGTGTGGACTAGGCTGGTTGGGGTATGGTGCATGTGATACTCACTGCTTGCCCTTCTCTGTCACCCAGTGAGGAATTGGAAGCTGTCAGTTACCGACCCAGCAGGCACCGCAAAGCTTATAACAAGTATTCTGAGACAGAAATTACCTGTGTAATTCTCACATCCATGGCCAGCACTTTTTGCAAAATGCCTTTGAACAATTACGAATAGTGAATGTATTAGTAAAGCAGTTCGTAGCTATTTTTGACTCAAAAAGCTAAATTAATCATTTGTTCACAGTGAACAGTTTGCTTAGTAACAGTTGTAATCCAGTACTGGTGTTGTCATAGTCACAATTTAAATGAGATGTTTGCATTATGAGTAGTTATAGCTCTAAGGTTTAAGCTAAAGTTTTGATTTTTGGTGCTTCTGCATCTTGAAGTGGGTGAATGTTCTGGTCTTAGGCTTTATGTTATACATTTGAAAAAGCAAACAAGAAATGACAGATGAAAGGTAATATTAAGATACTAATCCAATGATACTGCCATTTGCAGATGCAACATTTGTTTTGAGAAGACATTTACAAGTTTCCTCCATCCTTCCCTTCACATCCTCCCATTCTCGAGGCTATTCATCTCCTTCATCCCAGCCTCTCCAGGCTATGGCTATCACAGCTACCTCACAGAATTGACTATGAGAGGAGGATGAACCAAATGCAGACACAGAGGAATCTGAACTGCAGAATACAGTCTGACTGACTTTTTTTTTTTCTTTTTCTTTTTTTGCATTGGTTGTCTATGGATGGACATAGTCCATATGACCATTATCATTCATTTGTAACATTTTAAGTAATTTAGATGTTTGCCCATGCAACTAACCTGCCTTTCCTCTGAAGACATAAGGATTAGTGGTTTCTCCTCCAGATCTTGGCAACATTCACCACTGACAGCCTGTGTTGGATTAACATCTGTAACACAAATAGTTCACTTTCTCCTAGTGGAAGTTTCGTTTTATTTCTTGTTTGTTTTGTGCTTTCTGCCATGATCCTTTTCTTGCCCCATATGCAATTTATCATTTGAGCAGCCATGAGAATCCTGTTCTACCTCTTCTCAGAACAAAATGTAGGCTGCTAAAAAACTGAAAAAATCTTTTTCTTTTTTTGTGAAAATTAAATTGTGAAAAGAACTGCCATCTGAAACAAGTTTATTTTGAGAGAGACTAATCTCTTACAATTATTTCCATTCATCAAGTAACAGAGTACCATCATGGCTATCAGTGTTTCTTAGAAAACCGCCTGATGTTTCTTTAGAAAAATGGCTAGAGCTTTTAAATAGACACTGATTTTTCTTTTTAGGAAAAAGAAATCATTTTAGAGACAGAGGACATTTTTTTTCTGGTTTAATATGTCATATAGGTCTTTACTGTAGGACTAGACAGTAAATTGCCAGATATCAATAATAAAAAGGGGAGATTTTCCCTTCTTAGTTCCCAGGACTTACTTAGGTACTTGTATATAAACTCATTCAGAATAAACTGGAAACATTGAAAATTCAGGTGCTTACTGGAAAACATTGTGAAACATCTCGTTATTGGTAGGATTAGAATTACTGGTAGGATTAGAATTATTGGTAGGATTATTGATAGGATTAGAATTATTATTGTTTTCCTGTCCTTGGCTACACAAGGAGTTTCAGGTTTGGAGGACGTAAGCTGCAGAAAGCCCCCAACACATCTCCATTGGCCGTGGCAGCACTGGTAAAAATCGGATATATTCTTACATGCAGTTTTAATGTTATAGGAATGTAATATAGATGCATAACGACATAAATATACACTGTTAGAAAACATACCTAGTAGGAAATTCTGCTTTAAAGGTGTTATTTAAAGTGTTCTTTCAATGTAAATTGAGAAAAATATATTCATCCTCCTAATCAACTTGAAGAAAAAAAAAGGAAAAAAATACTAAAAAACCTTATTTATTGTGGTTTGTGGTTTTAGGCCTCCTGACATGTTCCAGTGAATTTATCAGAAAGTATATTAGAAAAAGATTAAAAATGGGTGATAAAAACTTCAAGGAAAAGGATAACATGAAAATCCAAGCAAACTATTACCCTTAAAATCTAAAAGGCAAGATACCATTCTTTTAGTCAATAACCTCACACACAATAATGAAAGAGAAATTAAATTATTTGAGCTTGGTAAAAAACAAAAAGCATATTACAGATAATGTTAGTTTCCTGTTTTCAGGTAGAAGCGTGGATTTCTAGTCAGCCACAGTCATCTTCCAGACCATATTTAGGAACCAGCTCACCAGTTTTAATTGACAACTGAAGGCAAAGGAGTAGAAAAGTTCTCAGTAAGCTACCATATGTGTCCCAATCAAAATGCAAATTGTTCAAAGCATTGAAAGACCTCTCCTGTACTTAAGCTTGATATACTGGAACATCTCTTGTATGAGGAGAGACTGAGTGAGTTGGACCTGTTTTCTCTGGAGAAGAGAAGGCTGAGAGGGGATCTGATTAACGTGTGTAAGTTCCTGAAGGGAGAGTGTAGGGAGGAAGGGGCCAAGCTCTTCTCAGGGGTGGCCAGTGACAGGACAAGGGGCAATGGGTGTAAGTTGCAACACAGGCAGTTCCATCTCCAGGTGAGGAGGAACTTCTTTACAGTGAGGGTGGCAGAGCCCTGAACAGGCTGTCAAGAGGCTGGGGAGTCTCCTTTGGAGGTCTTCAAACCTGCCTGGACGCAGCCTCTGCCCCATGCTCTGGGTGTCCCTGCTAGAGCAGGGGGTTGGACTAGATGATCCCTAGAGGTCCCTTCCAACCTTGAACATTCTGTGATTCCGTGACTCCCTGGCAGCGGCCCATGGATGCTGGAAGGGGCAGAGGGAGAAGGGAACCTCCTTATTCTTCAGCAGCCAAAGCAGCTCCCTGGGCCGAGCGAGGGGGGCTCCCTGGGAAATGCTGACCCCAAACAAGGTCCCTCGCCCGGATCGGTGCGAGGTGACTAAAACGGGACGGTGGGAAGCCCCTTCCCACCCCTCCTTGGCCCTCGCTAATCTCAGGTCCTCATTATCTCTAGAAAACCAGGCCAAATTCCGGAAGCTTTATGGGATCATTTCGTGGTGTTTTGGTTGAGGAGAGAAATCCCTTGGGCCAGGCTGGGCTGTGGAAGTTGGCAGAGGCTGCTGCTCCCTCTGGAGCGTTGACTCCAGCCTTATCTTGGTGCGCGTGGACATCTAGAGGCCTTTTCAGGAATAACGGCCACCTTGGGAATGATTTTCCTCCCTCCGTTATGGCTTGCCTGCTTGGATTCCGTACCCACAGACTGATAATGTCCCTGTTTTGGGCTCCCAGTCCTGGGTGAAGAGGGAGTTTAGGGGGAGGCGAGTGGAGCTGCAGGGAAATTGGGCTGGAAGGAACAAATTTTGAGTGCGCCAGTTATGATTTTGTCAAGGTGGGAATGAGTCTTCGTGTTTGCTTGTGCATTACCCGGCTCCGAGAAGGAGAGAGAGGAATGTGGGGAAGAAACCCTGTGCGAATGGGGATCTGGGAACATAACCAGGGCATTGGCCATTCCGCAGGGGACGTGGCAGGATGGACCTCAGGAGCTCTGGGCTGCGTTCGCCTGCTGCCCAGTGTCCCTGGCAGCTCCTTTCCTTTCCCAGTGATCCTGCCCATTGCCCGGAGCGCGTCGGGCAGCAAGCGCTCACACAGGGTGACAAGTCACAGCGGAATGTGCCCCTTTCAGCCATTCCCATTCCGCGAGGACAGCCTTGTGCCTGGCCTAACAGCTCAGTGACTAAACGAGGCACGGTTTGGCACCAAGCACACGGGGCAAGCCTGGATTTGGGGATATCCTTTAAGTCTTGAAGAACTGCTTCTGATTCAGACAGCTCTGCCTCGGAGCATCGGATTAGTGGCTTGGCAGCTCTGATTTGCCCCGCTTTGTACCCTCATTGCAAGGGCAGGAGCTGGCAAACCTGGCTGCCTCTGAGGAGCGCGTTGTTTTATGACGTGTAGAAGCAACTGCTAGTGGAGACTTGGCTCTGGCTGCTCCACCGCCTGCCCCAGGGCCTTGGCATTTCTCTATCTCCTAGAAATCAGGGTGAGACAGGATATGTGGGGAGAAGGCTGTCCCATCCCCGCCTCTTGCGGCATTCCCACATCCTTCCCTGGAAACCTGCCGCTGGCTGCCGTTGGTGCTGCCAATCAGGGCGGATGAAGCCCCAGGTCTTGATCCCAGCTGGAGACTCCCTTGCTCCAACCGCTCAGGTTGGGCATCCAGGCCCACAATGGCCAAAGCTAGGCTTGCGTTTGCAAACGCGGGCCAGTGCTGCCCATCTTTTTTAGCAGGTGACATACGCTAGGAAAAATAAGGGCTCAATCCAAAGTCTACTGACGTCAATGGAAATACTCTTGTTGACATCAATGGGGCTTGGATCCACGCCTACGTTCCGCTTCTTTATTTCAGCCTGCAATCTGGCAGAGGTCTCTCTTCTACTTAGAGATTTTAGCACATCTCGGAAAGGTCTTGCTTCCTCCCAAATCATTAAATGTAGGATGCCGAGTACTGAACAATCCTGAGAGCAGCTCAAGCCCGCTAGCGCTGCGCCTGGTCCCCCCGAGTTGCTGGCTGCTAGCCCCGCTGTGCTCACGTTTGAGCACCTCTGTGGTATATGGGGACGGTGGTGGCCTTGACTGTGACGTGTTTGGACTACCCAGCGCCTGCCCTAACCCGAATGGGAACCTCGGACCTGCCTGAGCTGCTCAGGGTGCTCCAACTCGCGGCTTCCAGGCAGCTCTGGAGCTTGGCCAAGGCCTTCTCCTGGGCGTTGGGGTTTGTCAGGTGCATGACAAATGCGACACCTTGGACCTGCCTCTCACGGGCAGACCCAGGAAGCTCCAGTTTTCTTTTCAATGGGCACAAGGTCTTCAGAGCCCTGTTCTTTGCCCCTTTCCACGGTCTTGGCCTTTGCCCTTGGTCTTTGCCAAGCTGGGAAGAGCAGCCCTTTCGCAGGTGCTCATCACGCTCCGCGTTCGGTGCAAAGCCTCGCGATGCTGCTGATCCTGGCGGCTCCTCCAACCCCCTTGTACAACCGTGGAGGCGCAAAGGGCCTGGCCGGGGGGCAAGTGTGGCCCAGCTCATCAACGAGAGACCTCTGCCAGGAAGGTGACGGTCGGGAACACCACCCTTTCCCCGCACTGGGTGTGCTAACCGGACAGAGCAGCCAAAATCCAGAGAATTGCACTCCGCGTGGTAAAAGGTCCGCAGTGCATTAGTTGTTAGCACTTGCCTAGTGTTGCTGCGTGCTCCTAAGGAGCTAAAGAGTAAAAGAGCGTTTTGCACCCTAGAGGCGGGTGGTTTTATGGACGGTTAAGTCAATCCTGCTTCTCCAAGAGCATTAACCCCGCGGCCTGCGCGGGCCGCCGCGTATTGGATGCTGCAGGCGGTGGCCCTGCGCGTTCCCCTGCCGCTCCGGAGCACGTATATATAGACCGCAGAGCGCTCCGAGTGTACGGAGTCGTGGGTGGAAGGCGAGATATTATTATCCTCACCTGCTGCTGCCGACCAAAGAAATGAGAGACAGATGACAGGAAATGAGAACTTCAAAAATAGACACCTTTAATGTCAAAACGTTCAGGGACGGGTGCGAGCAGCGTGCGGGCGCCGGAGGAGCGCTCGCGCTTGCGGCCGTGAGCTTTGGGCACACGTTGGGGAAGGCAGTGTGCTCACAGAGCCAGGAAACCTCGCTGTATTCCTTTGCCCAGGTCCTGTCCAGAAGAGCCAGAGGGAAAAGAAGCTCCTCATAGCTTTCCAGGACAAGGTGGTGAAGGTTTTGACATGAGCCCTCTTTATTTAAAAAAAGAAAAACTTTACATATGGAAAATATCCCTTAACAAATAGAACTCTATCCACTTTCTTAAAACCTCTGAAATATATTAAACATCTAATTTGGCCTCACCTTAATATTTATGTACACCAGTAGTTCACCTCCCCACCGACAGAGTCAAGTGGCTTTTGCCAGCTTGTTGTTGTCTTTGCCGTTAATCCTCTTTTTCCAAGTCATTCCAACAGTATTGGTTAGGTTGGAGCTGGGTTGTGACAGCACCTAGAAAGTTGGACCCAAGGGAGAGGGACGCCGGGTTGTTTTCCCTCTCCCACCTCACTGAAACTCAACCCTGGTCCAAAGTCCAGAACTTGCTATATTGAGTCCGAGACAGGTGCCGAGACAACCACAAAGAAAAATAGCAACAGTAGATGAAATTTCAGAGACCTGGTGTTTTGCAGCACCAGCGGACTAGAAATTAGCACTAATGCAACATTACTGTCTCGGCTGCTAATCCCGAGAAAGGAGAATACAGTAAAAAAAGTTTAATTTCTAGCTCCTATGATAAAGGAAATGCAAACGTTGGTCACGTCATTCCTGTGACTGTTTTATTGCTTGGCTTCTCTCTAACATGATGTCAGCAGCAGGTGGGTCAAGGAGCTCCAGATCCATAAAACAATGGTTTGTGACTGTTCGGATAGGAGCTGCCCTATTTTTTCAAAGTCTGTCAGGTTCCTGAGCAAAGGTCTGCTGTAGTAACTCCACCATAAATGTGCAGAGCAAGCCTACTGCGAGGACCAATGTCTTGTACTGAATTTGTACCTGCCAGGAGCGCTCAAAGGCTCGATGGGGCAGGGAAGTTCTCTAAGTACCTCTTCCAAGTGATGGGATCAAAAGGATAGTACTGAGGACAACGCAAGTGAGCAGATGTTCAACCTCTGCATATTTATTCTTCTTTGATAGGATTTGCCATGATTTTTAGGGGGAAAACTTGCATGAAGAGTCCAAAATACTATTCTGCAGATGGCCTTCGGGGAGAGGAAGGAGATTGGACCCATGACATCCTCCACGCTGGTGAGAACGGTGGGTACAACGGTGTTTCCCTGTTGTTGAGCCCCAGTGCTCCCCTCCAAAGACGTGACTCTCCAGCCCTCCTTGCTGCAGATATTCAATCCGAGATAAGGCATCTCTCTTGATGGACAAGGCACAATTCCTGAGTCAGCAGCTCTCGTGTTACCCCATTGGGCTGTCCCTTGGATGTGTCCCCCATGCTGGATGTCATGCCAGCAAGTGGCCGCCAACAAGAGTTACAAGTGCAAGCAAATAGCCCAAAGACTAGGGGGGAGGAGGAAGAGGAGGAAGGAGGAAGAGGTATGCCAGCAGCCTGCCGCAGCCTGGAAGATGTGCAGCTTCTCAGCGTTGGGAAGGAAGACACGGGCATCCTCCAATGCTCCGTGCGCGGCCATGGTGAAGTTGGCGTCCCCTGAGGTCGCCACGTCGAAGACGCACGACTGGAAGTAGACGTCCTCCACGGGCAGCCTCTCCTTGCAGAGCGCGCGGGCCGTCTCCGCGGCCATCCGGCCCTGGCAGCACCCGCTGCGGGAGATGCGCTGGCTGCGGGGACAGCCGCCCACGCAGAGCTGCAGGTCCTGCTCCTCCGTGAAGGCGCGCGCCACCTCCTCGGCCGCGCGGATGGAGAAGGAGAGCTGGCGCCCGGCCTGCCGCACGGCGATGGTGGTGCCGATGTACTCGGCGCGGATCTCCACGTGCCGCCCGGGCGTGCGTTCCCGGATAGCCAAGCTGCTTCCCCCCGGCCGCTCGCCGCCGTTCACCGAGCCGTCCTCGAAGGCGGCGGGAACGTTGTCGATCTCCGCCTGGTAGACCTTCTGGTCAACGCATTCCTTCACGCTCTTGAATATGATGGTGAGCTGCACACAGAGAGCAGATCAGAAGCCCTGGGATCTGTCACCCCGGGCTCCCCACCAGCAAACATGGACGTGTCCCCACCACGGGATCCAGCCCATCCGCGCTGGCCTCACCGGAGCATCCCCCTTTGCCCCATCCCAGCTTGCCCACCTCGCTGTGGTCCGGCTAGGAACAGTTTATGTCCTTCTCTCCTTAGAAAGGAGAAGTGCTGGATAGACAACCCGTGGGCACACAGCCATCCTGGGCAGCAGTGTCATCCTGCCGGGCCATGGGAGCGCTCGCAGCTCTCCCTGGTCCTATGGACCTTCATCCCACTTATTCCTGGAGCATTCATCCCTGATCCCATGGGAATCTAGCTGAAGCTGTTATTGCCCTCCCCATCCCATCCTCACTTTAAGCATTCAAATGCCCTGCTTGAGCGATGGGGTCGGACAGATGATAAGTGAGGTCCCCTCTAACCTTAACCGTTGTGTGATTCTGTGAAATAGATGGCAGTTCAAGGGAAAAGGTGACACGGGGCATCTGCCATCCCTGTTACAGGGCAGTCCTCTCGGTTACAGGGGATCATCTCGATTACAGGGGGATCATCTCAGTTACAGGCGATCATCTCTCTCACAGGACCATGGTCTCTGCAGGGACTGCCCGCAGCCAGTCCTGCTTCCTGGAGATGAAGCCGACAAGCCCTAGGTGAGACCATTACCTTGCTAGTAACCGTAGCCTCGGAGCCCGTGGCCACTGGCGAGCTGGTGGCTTGCACGAACAAGTAGTCGTTGTCCAAGAGGGGCCAGGAGCCCTCCACCCTGCAAGTGTGGAAGTCGTCATGGAAAGTGCGGATGTGGGGGTCCCCAAAGGCCGCGCAGTGCTGGTAGCTGGGCGGCTGCCCGTGCTTGTAGAGGAAACTCTTCTCATAGTTGCAGACATCCACGGGCTCCAAGCCCCGGTGGTGGTTGGGGGCCAGCGGCCGGGGCCGGGGCTGGGGCGGTGCGACGGGACCTTCCTTGGAGCAGTTGTTCTGGATCATGAGGTCCTCGATGCCGTGGACGGCAGAGTGGTAGGCCAGGTCGCCCCGGCACGCGCGGGCTGTCTTGCGCGTGCAGTGCGAGTAGGAGCGCAGGGCGCTGCAGAAGGCCGCGTTCCTGCTGGCGCCGCGCAGGTTGAGGGTGGCCGCCACGTACTCCGAGTTGCAGCGCAGGATCTTGCACTGGGAAGAAGCTGGGAGAAACAGGATGGCCCCGGGCATCCCAGGAGGGCTGGAGCACTGGGGATGGGGCAGCCCCTTTTCCTCCCACTGCTTCCCTCCATCTGGACCACTCCACATCTTGCTGGAGATGGAAACCCTCGCTGCAAGGACCCATCTCCCTATAGTAAACTCGGGGCTAATGAAAGTGACTTGATTTTTGTGGCCCAAAGGCCACGTCCTAGCAGCTCTGCCAGCTTTTTACCCTCCCTGCACCCTCGGGCTGTGGTTCCTCCTGGTTGTTCTTGCCATGGATGCGTCCGTGGCATGACTGCCCATCCACTTCCTTACCATGCTGGCAGAGGAGGAGGAGGAAGAGCGCTCTCAGGAAGAAGCAGAGAGGTTCCAGCTTCTCCAGGCCCTCACTGCCGGCAGATTTCCCCATTCCCGTCCATCCAGAGTGGCGGGAGCTGCTCACCTGCTGGCTCCTGTCTGCCTCATTCAGCAGGTTGCCTGGAAGGAAGGGAGAGACAGAGTGGGAGATGCTGCACCTAGCGCCAGCAGCACCCAGAGGTGCCCCGAGCTGCAGGAACGGAGCTGCTAAGGGCCAGGGAGCTGTAAAACCAGGTCCTGCAGGGCTGGAAGACACGGGGCTGCTGCTCCGAGAAGGCTCGATTTCACTTTTTTTTTTTTTTTTTTTCCCATTTTAAACCCCTGCAGCTCTCATCTCCCAGCCAGAAGCAGCTGTGTGATGCAGCTCAGTGTGTCAAGCAGTTAAAACTTCCACCTGGGTGAGCCCTGCGGCTTGCAGAGCCTGCGCGACACGGGCGAGGGCAGCGCTGACGCCAGCTGGAGAGAGGCAGGCACAAAGCGAGATGCCCAGCACAGCATCCGAGGGGTAAGAGCCAGAAAAATGAATTCTCAGAGCCGCTGCTGTGATGTCCCTGACCGGCATCGCTGCGACACGCAGCACCCCTGAAATCCAGCACACAACATGCGGCTCTTCCTCCCGCGGCCGGGAAAGGCATTTGCTGGCTCCTGGTGCTCCCCGTGCGCAGGAAGGCTGGGGCTGTCCGAGGTGGGAATGCCGGGAGCGCAGCCCCGCTCGCTGCGCACTTCATCAGCGCAGACAACTGGCGGCCCTGGTTAAATTTATCTTCTCTTCTGCTTCGCCGAGGCTGCGCGGTGCCGTCCGCCCAGGCTGCCTTTAGCAGCTGCTTGTTTGTCCCTTGTTAGCCAGGGCGCCTTTCGCAAAGGTCCCTTGGGAGCTGCGGGACCTGAAATGAGGTTATTTTCCCCTGAGCTTTCGGGAGATGCTGCCTGTTAAGGGCTGATACCCACAGGGATCTGTGCCCGGCACTGAGGAGCCCAAGGTGTGTGGACGGGGGAGGCTGCGGCTGCTGTTAAGTGCAAGCTGCAGGCAGGAAAAGAGCCCCAACTCTCATCCTTTCCCCCCAAAATGATCTCCATGTCTGCAGAGCTCCCTTTGCTGTGTAGCGGAGTGGCGGCTGCCCCGTGTCCCTCTCTCCACTGGATTAATGGCCGGAGGGGCAGATGCCTGGAGCAAATCAGCTCCAGCTCTACCAGTGACGCTCCGATGCTCCGGCTGCTCCCCGCTGTGCCGAGCCGCGGGCACTGGGGCTTGGGGACACGGTGGGGACTGCCCCGAGCCCTGTGGGGGGTGGCGCAGGGGGGACGTCCCCGCCGGGACCCTGGTTGAGAGGAGCGAAGACGGGCAGGGCTGGGCGAGGGAGAGGCTCTGCCGCTGACCCGTGAGCAGCGGGATGTTCTCCGGGATGTCCCTGCGCCTGCGGATTCAGGAGAGCCGGAGGGGATGCCAGCGCACGCAGGGAACCCCGGCACCTCTGGGTGCTGCTGCCCTGCTCTCCCCTCTCCTCGGACCCTCATTCCAGCCCTTACCTGCACCTGCCTCCTCCGGAGACAACGTGCGGGCCACGGCCGGGACGCCTTCCCTGGGCTGCTGTGTCCTTGTCACCAGGCTCTACCACCGGTGACAGCCGGGGAGATCCATGGCGGGACAGCTGCGAAAATGCCACCCTGGCTCCCGGATAAAACCCCGGGGATAAAGCCCTGCCAGGGCGCGGGGCGCCGGAGAGCCCCTCCGCGGGCTCCCCGCTCCTCCTGCGCGGCCACCTTTGCTCCGTCACCTTCCCCTGCGCGGGGCAGCGCGCGGGTGTCGAAATAGAGCTGCCAAATTTAGACGGGCTCCAAGGCGGCCGAGAGCAGCGGGCGCGCGGGGCCGAGCGAGGCTGCGCGCGGGGCCGGCGAGCGCCCCGGGGCTTGCAGCACGCGCCGTCTGCATCCGCGGGACCGCGTTTGCCTTCCTTAGGGCTCCTACTGCAAACTGAATGAGTCCTTGGATGTTACTTCCCACCGAGAGCCCTTTTGTTGGTAATTTCTCAGATAATTCTGCTCCCATTTGGGTAAACTGAGGCACGGGCTGAGTTGAGGGGCACTGGCGATGTCCCGTTTCGCTCCGTGGGGATGACAACAGGCAGCAAACAGCTTTCAGGTGCCCTGCTGAGTCCCAAGCACAAAGACAGCATGGGCCAAAGGTAGCCCACGGGGTGGGTGACCGCCCGGCCGTGGTGGCCTTCCCAAAAGCCACCCTCAGCGGCTGCACAATTCCTGCAATTCCTGCTAAATGGGGGGAAAAGGGCTTTTCCCGCTCCGAGTCTTTCTTGGGGGCAAGGGAAAAGAGAGCAAGGAGTAAAATATGGCCTTGGATCGAAATCCCAGCTGGGATCAGCAGCAGCAGCCTTCAGCAGAAAGGAAGGCTCAGGAATGCCAGGCTTCACTGCTGGGACATGTGGCGCCTTGGTGGCTCTTTCCCTGCCCCATCTGTCCACACTGGGTCTCTGCTACCTGGTAATGAGGGGCTGAGATAACCAGACAGCAGAAGAAATCTTGCTTAAAATATATATATATATAATATT
>JAVCKT010025596.1:0-12357 GCA_032273925.1 Rhynchotus rufescens
CACAGTGAAGAAGGTCCTCCTCACCTGGAGATGGAACTGCCAGTGTTGCAACTTAAACCCATTACCCTTTGTCCTGGTCACCTGGTGACCCTGGTGTTGCTGGTCACCGAGAAGAGCTTGGCCCTTTCCTCCCTACATTCCCCCTTCATATACTTATATGTGTTAATTGTATTCCCACTCAGCTTTCTCTTCTCCAGAGAAAACAGCCCAATCCCTCTTGTACTGGGGAGCCCAGAACTGCACACAGTACTCCAGGTGGGGCCTCATCAGAGCTGAGTAGAGGGGCAGATCCCCTCCCTTGACCTGCTGGCAACACTCCTCCTGATGCAGGGCAGGATCCCATTGGCCTTCTTGGCCACAAGGACACAGTGCTGGCTCATGGTTAACTTGGTGTCAACCAGGACTCCCAGGTCCCTCTCCATGGAGCTGCTTTCCAGCAGGTCAACTCCTAATCTGTACTGGTGCCTGGGGTTATTCCTGCCCAGGTGCAGGATCTTGTCCTTGTTGAACTTCATGAGATTCCTCTCTGCCCAACTCTCCAGCCTGTCCAGATCCCTCTGTGCTAGTACTGACCCGTGGGGGACACCACTGGCCACAGGCCTCCAGCTGGACGTGGCCCCATTTATCACCACCCTCTGAGCTCTGCCATCCAGCCAGTTCTCGATCCACCTCAGATCGAGAATTCTTTTGGGTTCAGAGCAGTAGAGACTTGGGAAGGTTTGGGCAACTGCAGGAATATTATCAAACCCCGGGCATGCTTGCCTTGCAAAATGACTGTTGTGTTCCCAATCTGTGAAGGGTTTTACCCCTAGTATTATGACAGCTGATACTTGTGTTACTGACCCTGCTGTTCCCAAAATGTCCCAGCTCTCCCAGTCTTTGTCTTTGCTGATACTGAGCACTCAGTTGCTCAGGTGGCATTCGTGGCATTGCAAAGATGTTGCTGCATGTCTTTCCCAGTATGGGTGTCAGTGTTCACTAGCATATATCGGAATATCTGGGAATATCTAAACTCCTTCCCACTGTAGCATTATCGGAGAACTCACAATGCAAGGACATTTTCCAAGGCCAAGAAATTTTACTGCTGTCCCGTGTATAGGACTTCTGTGAGTGGTAAATAACTAAGGAAACATCGATGCAGACCATCCTGGCTGTCACGCTTCCTTTCTCCTTTCTTCATTCCTATGAAACCAGGTGTCGGCAGTTCGTGGAGATGGTGAATGGGACAGACAGTGAAGTACGTTGTTTCAGTGCCCGCAGCCCCAGATCCCAGGACAGTTACCCCGGATCCCCCAGTTTAAGTCCCAGACATGGATCAAACAACTCACATGTTCATAGCACTGGTAAGTGTTTTTTCTCTGTCTCCTATCTCATCCAAAAATATTCTTTGTGCTCCTAGAGATTTGCATTTGTCTTGGTACATGGGCTAAATAAGTAGCCTGTATAAAATGTAGCTAATCGTTTTTGAATCCAGACTAAACTTGCAGTAATTACCAAAAGTGTTCTGTGGCAGAGAGTTCCCTCAATTGATAGATGTATTTTGCAAGGCTTGATAGATCCATAGATAGATAGATAGAAAGATAGATGCTACAAAGCTTGATAGATCCGTGGACAGATCCATCAGTCAATCTATCAACTTGCAAATCAGATTTCAAGTCTGACTCTCCTTTTAGTGATATCTTTTACTCCTAAATGAAGAGGGTCAGCTTGTGATTTGAGAAGAATTGTTATTAACTGCTCAGTGTTGTGTAAATCAAGTGTATCCCTAATGAAAGATAAGCTGTGGAAGGCTTGGGAAGTGGTGCTTTTAGTGTCCTGCTTGTGGCCTAGCTTTCTTCCTTTGTGGTTTCATTGTATGGAGGAAAAGTGGGGAAAAAAAAGAGCTTGTAATAATGAGATTCATACTTCATATTTCAGCAGTAATTTCTGTGTTTGTCTGAGCTGCTACTGCTGATCTACAAACAATTTCTGATGCTTACTTAAGCTCGGATGTTGCTGATGCATTATGGGTTTCCTTTCATATCAATATGTGTATTTTGTAAATGCCATTGAATTTAATAAGAGAGAATCATAATTTAAGATTTGCAGTCTTGCTTTGCTTCCTTCCTTGCTTTGGGGCTCTCTTGTCTTGCTCAGTTGCTCACTTTACAGTAGAGTGATGTAGTTAGTCGGGTCTCATTTTTCCTTTCCTTCTTGGCTTCTAGGAGCAGATAGTCCAACCTGTAGCAATGGAGTCGTGTCCACAAAAAGCAAACAGAGTCGTAGCAAATACCCAGCACTGAGTTCATCGTCTTCATCTTCCTCTTCCTCTTCCCCCTCGTCTGTGAACTACTCTGAGTCCAATTCTACAGATTCTACCAAATCTCAGCAGCACAGTAGTACGAGTAACCAAGAAACCAGGTATTTTTTTATTTTCCTATTCGATGCCTGAGGTGGACGAGAGGGTGGGAAACAACTCAATCTGATTTTTGAGGAGCCAGGAGAGCGAGCATCTGTCCTGCTTTTCTGGAAAAGAGCAACTCTTCACATAGCTAACCCAAGCAGAGACAGGTCCATCTTTGTTGCCTGTTCTGCTTTGTGCTGTGGAGGCTCATCTTACTAGGACTTTTAGGATGATCTTGGTTTAAATACCAAGTTGTCCTGTTGAATTGATGCCGTAAGTGCCTCACATGGTGGTTTGCCCGGGAGGGCTCCTGTGGAGCCTGTTGCATTAGCTGGTGCGTTGCTGCTGCTGGGGAGCTCGTCAGCCCTTTAGAAGGTGAAGGAGCTGGCCAAGCCATTATTGGCTTTGCGTGTTGAGTGTTGGCCTCTTGAGTGTTGAGTGTTGGCCTCTTGAGTGTTGAGTGTTGGCCTCTTGAGTGTTTTTCCTGGACTGCTTCCCTTGATGCTCAGTTCCTTGGAGGTGTGAGCTTCTGTATGTGGAGCAGTGGAGGGAAGCAAGCTCCCTTAGAGCAGAGGAAATCCTTGTCATTAGTGGGATCTAATTGCTGCTAATTGCAGCTGGCATTTATCCTTTGTGTACTGTGCTGAGCAGTTTGCAGTTTCTCTGTCCTGATCTCCAGGAAGCCTAGTGCATACAACTAAGAAACACATATTGAGGTTCAACCAACTGCCTGCCAGGAGGCTGAGTGTTTTTCAGTGTGGAGTCCAAGTCACAGCAAGATTATTTTATCATTTCTGTTTGGGAGGTTAATCAGAAATCTCATACAGATTACTGTCTTGAGCATTGAAACTTAGAGTCCTCGTATGTTCTGTGTTGCACTTTTTGAAAATTTTGATGGCTTATCATGGCATCCTCATCCAGGATTTTCATCCTGATTGTTCTGCTGTTCACTGCTCCAGGGATGACTGCTTCCTGAAATGAAAGTTCTTGAGCATTCTGCATCTGTCATGACAGACACTTTCAGAACAGAAACCTGCTTCATAAGCTGCTTTCTGAATTCTGCAAAAATTTTTGCTACACCGAGTTAGACTATCTTGTTCTCTGTAGACTGACTGTCATTTAGGCTTTTCATCTCTTCCCTTTTTAATTTATACATGTGGCCTTTCTTTCCTTCTTTTACCTCAGTGACAGTGAGATGGAAATGGAGGCTGAGCATTACCCCAATGGAGTCCTGGAAAACTCATCCACCAGAATAATGAATGGCACCTACAAACATGAAGAGATCCTGCAGACGGATGAATCCAGCATGGGTAGGGCCTGTCTGGCAGGATGTCTGTTGCCCTATTGCACAGAAAGTCAAGGGGGTGAAGGGAAGTAGAAAGAGCTGGTATCAAGAATTAATAATTAAGGGTCCTGCAGCCCTCTGATACTGGGAAGTTGTTAGTGGTGTTACATAGGACTGAAAGATTTCTGAGTCTTTGCCAGACCAGGGATTTTGGTGTGTGTGTGCACTGTGTTAGGCACACGTAAGTGTAACAGACCCAGAAGGTCCATCTCTCGTGATTTAATCTGAAGACTTAATTTTTAGACAGTTCTTGAACAAACTGAGTTCAAGTTTTGCCCTGTACCAAACAGATGCCATTGAAAGCAACCCTACTGCCTTTTGTGGTGCATGACTGAAAAAAGCCCTTCCACTTGCATAACTCTAGACTAAGGATTAGACTAAGGAGCATCTGTCTGCTTCTGAAATGGAGGAATTTATGGCTAAGAACTGGGCAGCATGGCACAGAATGAGCAGTGGTGAGGAGCAAGAGACAATGCTCTGCTGTCTTTCCTCTAGAAGACAACTGTCCTCAGAGGCAGCTCTGTGGAGGGAACCATGCTGCCACCGAGCGAATGATCCAGTTTGGACGGGAGCTGCAGACGCTGAGTGAGCAGCTTTGCAAAGAATATGGAAAGAACACAGTGCACAAAAAGATGCTTCAGGTAGGTCTGAGCGGTATGTTGTATCAGAGTGGTCCTTCGAGCCAGGACTGGAGTTACGACTTCATTTGCAGAGCTCTAGGTAACCCCCACTTCTGCACCTGGAGAGTAAAAGGGAGCCTGTGGGGGAATCGGAGGTCAAAACTGAGTCAATGCGAAGCCTCTAGACTCAGTTCTTAGTGCAGGAGAGAGGAAGTTCTGCTCCTGCTTGCCTTCTTGGGGCTACCGCATGCTCCCCTTCTCTCCAGGTGAAGCTCTGCCTGCTTTCCCGTTCTGCCTCCCCTGCCAGTCGGAGATGACACCCTCCTTTATCCCCTTTCTTGATGGCCCAGGGTTGGTCCCAAGAAGAAATGGGCCATTTCTTTTCAGGAGGTAGGCGCCTGTCACCTTGGTGGTTGTTGCAGAAGGTGCCCCGCGGACAGACCTGCTTTTTTTGTCTGCAAGTTTGCCATCACGTGTGACCTTACTGTGCCTTTCTGTTCTCTCTCTCAGGATGCATTTAGCTTGTTAGCTTACTCTGACCCTTGGAACTGCCCTGTTGGTCAACAGCTGGACCCAATCCAGAGGGAACCTGTGTGTGCTGCTCTTAATAGTGCTATATTGGGTAAGATCTGGCTTCTGTGTGAGAGCTACCCACTGGGTACATCTGCTCTCAGAGGCTGCTCCGTGACAGGCGTGCCCTTGAGAATTACAGAAATATTTGCCTTTAGCTTCTGCCTCTCAGTTGTTGAGAATCAAATCAGCCAGGAGAGCAGTGAGACTGGAGAGAGGCCTGTACAGAAAGCATGCTCCTGATACGACCTTTTTTTGGCTCCCTTTCTTGGATCTTCCCTAGTGCTGCTTCCAAGAATTCTCCTCAGCAGTTTCATTCTCTGCTTCCTGAAGAAACCAAGATGCATTTTCTGCTTCTCTTCCTTCTTGCTTTGAATCCAGCTGAATCAGTTTGCTGGAGTCAGCAAGGCCCCTTTCCAGGTTGCTTGGCTTGGCAGAGCCCTGTCGTGGTATCTTCCTGCTCTCTGTTAAGGAGTGCAGCTGCTCCACCGCAGCAGCTTGCAAGTGAAGCAGGTTTCTGAAGCGGGGAAGGCCGTGAATTCCAGTTACTCTGATCTGTTCCTGAACATGCAGAGCTAAATGTTACATAGGGGCCACCTTCACGTTGAACGTAGGCTCTGCATGTTCCCATCATGTGGTGTGCCTGCTGGAGCTCAGAGAGCCTTGGTGCTGGTAGACCATGTTAAAACCAGAGCTGTGCTGATGGTCCAGCCGTGTTGTTCTTTCTGTTCTGGTCTTAACTGTGTTGAGAGGATCCTGCTCTGTGTGGAAATTGTGTGTAGCGTGGTTTTCGTTAGCTCGTGAGGCAGCTTCTCTTTCTTTGATGAGCTTTGTCCTTCATATAGCTGGATGGATCATAGTTGGACCCAGGCCAGAGCAGTCTCTTATGCTTCCGTGTATTGCCACAGTTGGCTATTCATGCCTGCCCTTCCATTTTCCTTAGACAAGAATGCTGCTTGGCCAAACAGCTTCTCACATGACTCTCCCACTTTGAGCCGAGTGTACTAAAAGCAGCAGCTTTCCCCAATGGAAGTTTTATTCTTGCAGTCAATGAGCTCCTGAGTCATGGCTGACCCTCCTGCCATCATCATCTATAGAAAATCCCCTGAAAAATGAGCATATTAATAATAAGATAACCTGATAACTAGACTGCAAGAAAGGGATTGTTTCTTTCTACCCAGCCCTGGATGCTGGGATAGACCCAGACCTTGCCCGTGTCATGTCATTGCTCATGTGACTTCACAGGACATTGCCCACCTTCTCTGTCTCAGAAACCTGTTGTGTGAATAACATCTCTCCTGATGAGTTTGTGCACTTGATACTGAGTGTGCAAGAAGGAGCGTTAGAGATTGTCCTCTGTGTAATGAGCAAAGCTGTGAAGACTCGTGCTCTGTATGAGTAAAGGAGCAGAAATGATAGCACTAGGGAAGGAGTGCTCCTCTCCCTGGTGGTGGGTATGGCTGGGTATTCTGCACGGCGGCTGGAAGCGGTGCCTGGATATTCTCTGTCACACAAGTCACAGGACTTGACTAGCTCCTCTGAGGATTCCCTCCCTGTATGGAGCAAAACTGAATCTGAAAAGAGGCTGTGAGCAGTGAGTTTTCTGGACACTGGATTATGGCCTAGATCCGTGCAGGTGGGAGATGGAGAGACAACCTTTCTCTCAGTACTTGGAGCCAATTTCTCCTGTCTTTCCTTCTTCCTCTGTGCTCTACTCTCTCAAACATGGAAGATTTTCCTTCTGAGGACACTGAGGCAGCAGGGACCACGCTGCTTTTTATCTTGTTCTGGCCCCCACAGCAGCTCTTTCCAAAGGCCTCCTTAGACTGTGGCCCCTGGGGGGACATGTTGAGGTTGGGCAGCCCTGCGTGGGGTTTGTGGCCGAGCAGCAGTGTGAGCCAGCCTTGCTCAGGGATAACTGTCCTCCAGTACCAGTGCGTCCAGCCAGGGATGCTCTCCTCGGTGCACATGTGGGACGTAGAGGGACTCCTGTGCAGATCAGAAGCCACTCAGCCAAAGTGCCTCTTCTAAACAGATCTCCTTTTTTTTTGCCCCCACAGAATCTCAGAATCTGCCAAAGCAGCCCCCGCTGATGCTTGCCCTGGGCCAGGCGTCCGAGTGCTTGCGGCTCATGGCTCGCGTGGGCCTGGGCTCCTGCTCCTTCGCCAGAGTAGACGACTATTTGCACTAGCCACCAGAGCAAGACGGAGTCGACATCCCTGAGTGCTGCCCTTCACCCTCCGTGGCTGCCACTGCAACAGCATCTCGTCTGTGGCCTGACCTCCCTGCCACCAACGTCCCCTCTAGCACGCACACATGCACACACACACACACACACACACACACTGCCTGTGAAAGGATTGAGTGATTTCCTCACTACGTGGCCATTCCTGACCCCAGGAGTGACTGGCAGATTTTATCTGTCTCCCTGCTATTGCTGCAGCTCCAGCAGCATTCAGTATTTTGCTGGTTATTCTAATATAGCGCCTTCCAATGTAGGGATTTCTCTTTATATTGATTTGAGTTGTTCATGATGGCTCCACCAGTATTTTATCTGGAGAGTTTTGCTGAGATGGTTTCTGCTGATTTACTGAGGAAACGCATCAGGTTGGTGACAGCTTGTTCTTTTTTGCCCTGCTCCCTCCATCTGTGCACATACAGTATCATCTTCTGTACTAGTTGCCTGAACTCTTTTCGGAGTGGCAGATCAGAGGGATTTTTTTTTTATTTGAACTCTGTTTATTAAAAAGGTCTCTTCCACCTCCACAAGGTCATTGATGTATTTATTGTCCACAGCCCTGGCTCCAGCCATGCACATCATACATCACCCCAGGAGACCTGGTGAGTTGTGTCCTGTCATGTGCTAATGATGGGGTCTGGAGGAGCTTGGTCTTTCATGGTAAATGCCTCGCTAAGGGCACAGGATTCTCACGCCTTGTGTCTTTTAAATGTCTACTCCTTTAAAGTATCTCACGCCCTGAAATGGATGCTTTCACAGCAGCTGGAGGACAGGACTGGCTAACTGGAAGTCATCTACGACTGTATTGGTAGGAGCAATGTTAGCTTGTAAGAAATGTTCATGGGTGCTGCCAGCTCCCATGGGTTGTCAGCTCTTGTGTTAAGCCACAAATACCTTCTCCTCTATACAGCACTCAGTAAAAGTATTTACTGGTCCCCCATGTAACACTGACCTAAATGAGAACCTTTAAATTATAGAAGTCTCTTGACCTCTAAACTGTGCTCTCCCTTGCAGGCTGCAAATGCAAAGGTCAGGCTGTGGGTGAGCGTAGCCAGTAGCTTCGTTAGGTGCGGCCCATTCAGGAGGGAGCAGCAGTGTTTTTGTAAGGATTCTTAAGGTAATGATTTCATTCAGGTACAAAAGTGTCCAGCACGGATGTGGGAGTGGGATAACCTCAGGGTACAACAGACTCAGGCATCATTGCTGTTGTACAGATCAGGCCCAGGGACTCACGACGTGTGGCCTGCAGCGTTTACCAGTATGTGACTTAAGGACTGGTGTGGCTGCACAAAGAGGGTGGAGGGTGTGTTTTAGCTAGACCAACTGTTATGGCAGCAAAAACAGAATGCAGCTTTTGGGTAGCTTGATAACCTCCTCCTAGGCACAGAGAGAAGCAGAGGATGACACTGAGCAGGATTTAACCTTGCAAGCTGCTGCTTTTGGTTCCCTTTCGGGGAGGAGCTTGCATACCTGAAATCTCCTCTGTTCATCTTCAACACTGTTTATTTTGGTCCAGTGATGGATATTAACCAGCCCTGGAGTTCTTCCCTTGCTACAACTGCACAAGCACTTTAAACTGATGGACAAATGTCCTTTCTGGAGCCTCTGTTGCTGGGCCTGTCACCGCTGCTTGGTGTATAACCAGTTCCCGTAGTGTTCCCAGTGCTATTCCTGAAACTGAGGCCCAGTGTGAACTTCCCTCATGGGAATTCTTGCTCCAAGCTCTGCCTTTCTCAGCACAAGACTTAGAGCGCAGTAATGGGCTGGTTGTAGGTGCTTAGGTTGGAGGTATCTGACTTTTGCCTTTCACATTAAGCTGCTTCCTATACCATCATTGCATATGTGCCATATCTCCTCATTAATTTCTTCCTGTCTGCCTGCAGTCAAACCTCTCTCTTGTCTTTGTAGCAATACCATCCTCACCTCTTTTGAGTTTGCCTTTGTTGTTGTTTTTTGCTGTCAGACTGTGATAATTTGAGCTTCCTTGAAGCCCAGGGTATTCTCTGTCATATACTTAAGCCCTGTTGGTCTCTGTTGAGATGCTGACTGCTGCTGACTGTCCTAGAGCAATTAAGTTTTCATTTGGCTTTCCCCTTTGCTGCAAGGAACAAGGAGATGCTCCTAGATAGCTGCTTATTCTTGTGCAAAGAAAGGTGTGAAGGGGACGGGCTCTCTGATGTTCCCTGGAGCCTGCTGCCGTGGTGGAGCACCATCCTGATGTGTTGAGGCTAGTGGTGGAGAACCCTCCTGATGTACTGCAGCCAATACACATTAACGCTGTGGGTCTCTCGCAGGCTCTTGTACTGCAGTCCTGGCTCTGCTTTTTGGGGAGCCCTGAGACTTTTCTCCTGAGACATCCCTGGCCTGTGCCCCTCGTTTGTTCTTTGATTTCAGGTGTTCTTGCAACTTCCCTAGTTGTTTCTGTTTGTGGTGCTTAGATCCTGACAGATATTTTTTATTGAGGCTGTAAGTGTGGACAGGATGGATGTGCTCGCAGAGGCATGTTGGATGTGCAGCCTTGATAGGCTTGGACCTGCTGCTGATTCCTGGATGAGCTTTTGGACTCGATTCTTCCCACATTATTTTTCAAATCCCAGTGGTTTGTCCCTGGCTGCCACTTGCTGGTTTTTATGCCTGGCTATGACATAGGCTGACAATTGGATTTGTTGCAGTCAATTTTAAAAATTAAAAAAAAATGCAGTTAATTAAGGTATTTAATTTTGAATATGAGCTTGACCTAATGAGAGGCTTTGTGCAGTAAAATAATTCCTTTTATAAAATTGATTTGCGGTTTGTTATTCCAAGTGCATCTGAAGTAGATGAATAAAAGAGAGGCCTTAAGAGAAACCTCACTTTATCTGAGCAGGCCCTCACAGTGTCATTTCTTCCAGCAGTGCTTAGGTAAAGCCACATACATGTTCGTATTGTCTTCCATAGAAGCTGCACGTGGCTTCTCCTGGGGTGTGGGATTTTCATCCTCCGTGTCACGTCGACACACAAGTTGTGCTGCGTTGGGTTTAATGTTCTACAAGAGGGAATTCCGAAAATCAGTCACAGGCTACGCACAGTCCCGAAGCCTTTTTAGCCAGGCTGTCCCCAAAGAAGCTTTCTAATTGTGGCTGTCCTTGCCAGAACAAATGAATGGCTGTAACTGAAGCAGCTGAACACGTTCTAGCTCTGCCACGGCGGAGCGACCTGCTCGCTCGGGAGCTCTCATCTGGCATCGGATGGGTCCAGAGTCACTGGGTAGATGCTCTGGGCACCTACCTCTCCCCCTGCCTTCCTGGAGCTCGGCGAAGCAGCAGCAGCCTTTCAGAAGGGTTAGGACCTGGTATCAACCTGCTCTCTCAAGGCTGGTTGGTCAGCTGCAGCCTCGCACATCATGAGCTCTGTTCTGCAGCCCTATGCCATAATTGTTGAGGCCCTTTGAGAAGAGTGTTTTGGGAACTGCAGGTATAAGGCATTCAAGTCTCCTTCAGTGGTTCCCTGGCTGCTGTGTGGAGCTGAATTACATCACCAGTTTTTCTTCTTTATGGACAAACTTTGCATTGCTCCTAGAAGAGGTAACTGAGAGCAACCACACCAACCGTATCCTTTTGGAGAACTTCCAAGTGAGAGGAGGAATGAGGAGGAATCTCTTCAGGACATGAAGGCATTGGAATAGCTGGGACGACTGTTTCGGGGAACCAGAAAAGGAAAGCATTGAGCTAATATCCACTAAAACAGCAAGGAAACCGCAGTTGTAGACTGAGGAGCAGAGTGAGAGGATCCCACCAGTTGCACTAGAGACCGGGAAAGGAATAGGAAGGGATGTGGTGCAGCTTGGGAGAACGTGGAGCTTGCAGTGCCATTTCAGAGTGCTCTTCAGCTTCCTGTGTGTGCTTCAGCACTGTATGCCTGAGCAGCAAAAACAGCTGCTGCCTTTTCCACCACTGCATTCCCTTCTAAAGGTCTGAGCCCCTTAGAACTGAGCGAGCACTCTGGGAACATTTAGGTATCGCTGACCACCACGAGAGTGTGTTTTATATGCCAAGGAGCCTGTGCAGATCTGTTACATGTGGGGCTAGGTGATCTGGGGCTCTGCACGCTGCCTTGTGCTGTGGAGAGTGGCACAAGTCGAGGCAAGCACTGCCCTTCTCCATTGCTAGCTTCTATGAAGGTCCCCCTAGGATGGTACTTCACTAAATCTTAAAAGACTGAGTTGGAGAGGACCTCTGGAGGAGGTCTCTAGTCCAACCATCTGCTCAGAGCAGGGCCCAAGCTTCCAAGCAAGCCTGAGTTGTCCTGGGCTTGTCCAGTTGATTCTGGAAAGTCTCAAAGACAGAGATGCCACCACCTCTCTGAGCCCTGTCCCAGTGCTTCAGTAGAACAGTTTTTTTCCCTCATATCTAGTCAGAGTTTTCCTTGTTGCAAACTGCCTATAGTCTCCTGTGCTTTCAGGGGTACCTGTGAGAACAGTCTAGCCTCATCTTCTGCATTAGCCCTCCCTCTGCTTTCAGGTAAGTGGAATATGCGGTTGGATCCCTCCTTTTCTTCTTTGGGTTGGACCAGCCCTGCTCTCTCTGCATGTGCTCATCTGTACAGTCACAGAATCATTATGGTTGGAAAAGACCTTCCAGATCATCGAGTCCACCTGTAAACCCTTTCAGCACAATCTTGTGCTCCAGCCCTTGACTACCTTAAGAGCATCTGCTGGTTTCATCCTGATTTGTTGTGGGCTGTTGACCCTTGTACTGGACTCAGCATTGTGGATAGTTCCTCCTTGCTGTGTTGTGGTCTAGCCAGCGTGTCACAAAGAGTGTTCCACGACATACAGGGTTTATTGTACTTTAAATCAGATTCTCCTGCATTCTTGAAGAGCAACCATCTTATTTATTATATTAGCTTTTGCCATGTGATTGCAGCTGGCATGTTTTGGATTTTTTCCGGCTGCTTTTCCAGAGCAAGGACTGACTTCTGAGCGACGATCCCACAAGAGCAGCTCTCCTTTCCATCCCTGTGCAGGGGCCTGTCAGCCTGGACCTGGCCTGGCTGCAGAACCCCTGATGTTCCTTGGGAATCTGGTGAGAAGCTGAGCCTTTCCGCGTCTCCAGCAAAGTGGAGAGGAGCTTCAGGAATGGGCAGCACTGGTTAAGGGGCATCCAGCGAGTGTGTGATGGGACCTCCCGTGACTGCCCTTGGTCCCCTCTGTCCCCGCATG
>JAVCKT010025598.1:0-10555 GCA_032273925.1 Rhynchotus rufescens
ACATCATGATTCCCTATTTAGCTATGAAGCTGCCTGTCTTCACCATCAATTCCCATGTTTTTTGATCCTCAAACTACTTGGTAGTCACAATTAATAGTTTGTATAAAAACGCAGAAAATAGATGATAAATAATCTTTATTCAGTGCTCTGGACATCACATTATAACTATTTGCAATGAAAGATCACGAGAAATAGCACATCTTGTAAAAATGCCTAATTTAATCTAGAAAAACGTTTTGGAGAATTTAAATACAAACAAGACCTGCATGTAAAATCCTTTATTAAAATACTCTGAATTGACTTCAGCCATGTGTAAGTTCACCAAATAATTTTATCCAATTAGAAACCCATTAAAATGCTTCATCTTTACAAGTCTTTCTCAAATGTACCGTAATGGAATCCAATCACTATAATAACTTAGTGAACTCTGCACCCTTCTGCACTCTGTCTGCCACTGTAATTCAATATATTTGCAGAACAACCAAACCCAACCCCCCAAAATAGCCTCTAGTGATTAGGAACTAAAACAATGGTTTCTCTGACTTCTCATGAGAAAACACACACTTCCCAGCGCTCTGGATTTGGCTTGCCTGGAGTGTAATTGCTGGTATCCAATGAACTGCAGACAGTTTCCGTCTTTCAGTAGTTTCTGTAATCTTTTTTTGCTTCTGTTTCATGTCTACCCCAAGAAACAAGCTGGAAAGGCTACTCTGAGTAAACAAATGCTTGAAGTAACATAAGAGAAAAAATATTTGAAGAATACTGTGTAGTTGCTTTATCAGAGTAACAGATGAGGAAGTGAGAAGAGAGGCACGAATGGAAAGGCCAGACAGTGCGTATTAAATTTTGATCCTGTAAAATTCAGCTAAGCGTAACTAAGGAGGTCTCCAAGCACGGTCTGAGATTCATGCTGGGTTAATTTAAGGAATTCCCAACTTGAGTTTATGTCTTGTTCTTCTGACGGAGATTAACCAGTTCGTGATTAAGAAATTAGCCAGGCTCTCATTAACAGAAACTGTGGAAGCGAATATGCAATAGCTCTTCAGTCACTATTCAGTCAGCATTTCACAGCTTTACAGCAAGTTCAGTTTAAATCAACCTCAGTATAAATTAGTTTACCAAGAGGCAGGCTACCTTCATTCTGTTGGCTGCACGGAGAGGCTGGGGGGTTTCGAAGAGAGCAGCAAAGAAGAGAAGTGCAAAACAGACAAATGAGTAATGAAAATTCATTACTGAGCCTGGCTGAACCACCAAAGATAGATGCTGGAGCAATGCACATAGTTGAAAGCCTGTAGAGTTATTAAGTGCCTTGCTTTGTATCTGATTCCAAGGGAATCCAAAAGACAACCAGTGTATTTTTTTAATTAATTAATTTTTCTGGAAACTTCCCATTTCTACAGCTCCACTTTAGGTTGGCGACTATGTAATAATTTCATGGATTCCGGGGTACTGTTGAAGTCCTTGTGCGTAAACTTAAGTGCGCTGCAGAAAGTGTTCTTAATGAAATGAAAGACGTCAGGCAACCCTCAAAATTCCTTATAAGACTAAACAAACTAGAACAGGACAAATATTACTCATATTCCTCTTCTACCAATCCATCAAAAAACAAGCTGTTCCCAAAAAGAAAGACTGACTTTGATTACTCTCTTTACTGAAAGTACAGCAAGGGAAGAAATTTGAATTTCACTGTTTCATATAGTCTGTCTTGAGTCTTGTGGACATATGTAGCTTTTCATATTAATATTGCAATCAACTTATTATTAATCTAAAAAGTAAAATAATTCAAATTTTTTCAAAGCGAAATGCTTTAACTGACCTCTGCTCAATTACTCTGCAGAATTTTACAAGAATTTTAATTTTTTGATGTATTTCAACATACATCTGTGAGAGGCAGCCTAGATTTTCTTGTAAGAAGGCAGAGAGTTTAAGTGAAATTAACGGCAAACTACATGTAAAACACTGTCAGCTTACTAGACATAAACCTCACATTTTTTAACCATCTCACAGAAAATCCAAATTGGCAAATTCAGAAAGAAATGGATACAATATTTGGCCTATGCGCATACCAAATTCTGAAGAAAATATTACACCACTTTATAACATTGCAATGTACACAATGCAGCCACACAGGTTATTGTGAAGACAACAATGAAAAAAAGCCTAAGTCTCAATGACATAATGGAAAGATCATATCATTTATATGCAAAGATTTCTTTGGAAATTGCCAGGGAAGGTAGACTTATTGATAGTTACAAATCTGTTCTCATTAAAAACCAGGCCTCGCAAGGCTTGCTTTCGAGAAATACTTTGTCTCCCAGAATATCGAAAGGAGCGACATGGTCACAACTGAACATGCTCAAAACAATTCATAATGAAACTCTAATCTATCAGAAGGCATTTAATATTGGAAAAAAAAAAACATAAGGAGACATCTAAAAGTGATGAAAGGGAGCATATTATGGGATAAGGACTACAAATAATGCACAGCATGAATATACCCTATGAAAGCTTGGAGTTATGCTGTACTGAATGGACCTGCCCTTGCCCAGTATTTGAGGTCAAACAGCCCTTGACAGGCTGCTATTTGGATGACAGACCTTTAAGAAACTGGCAAGCACATGGCAAAGTTCACGCTGTATTGAACACTTGGCTGATATCAGGGCACAAAAAATGAAGAAAACCTTTATTCTCTCCCGTTACTGCTTCTAAACTGATGAACAGGAGACAAAATAGAAAATAAATGCATGCCATCTACCTCTTGAGTGATATTGTCCTGTTTGCTAGCCAGTTATTATGGGTTTAATTTAACTAATCAGCAGGTAGTGAGCACTTCCACTAGCCTTGATTTGACAGTAATAAGGGGGAAAAAAACGGCCTCAAGTGCTTGGGAGCCTATGTTCCCTCTAAGGGACCTAGCTCATGTAATTAGGTTCAAAAGAATCAGGACAAACCCCAAAACAGGGGATGGGCAGCGGAGGAAACTTCTGAAAGGGGACAGAGAAAAGTGCAGAACAGCAGGATCCCTCCTGACCTACAAGAGGGAGGACATTAGGAAGCAGAGAGGTCTGCAGGCTGCTGTATCAGCTGCACTCAGTAGTTGCTCCTGTTGTACAGCTGTGATAAGTCTGTATTTTGAAATCATGTTTTATGTTACTGGGTGCTCTGTACTTAATGACCACTGCTCCTCTGCTGGGAAAAAAAAAAATCAGAGTGGTTAAATTCAATAGTTCCCACTGAATAATCACTGCCGATAAGCAATGTATTTTTGGCCAGGCCCCAGGTAGAGGAATCTAATCAACTGGTTTCTGTTCCAAAACAGGTAAAGATGAGGGGTAGGATTCATTTAATCTGGTTTTATCATTTAAAAGACAGATAATTAATTAAAGCTATTTGTCCAGCTTTAAATTCATCTTCCAAATATATATATATATATTTGATTTAGAAGAATTACTGATTTTTTAAACTACTATTTCAACAAATACTGAACTATTAAACAACTATTGATTTATTAAACAACTGTCATTAAACTGATAACTGTTTTGTGTAACTAACTTCAGAGCAGAAAAATAATTTAAACTCTCCTTTGGACAGTAATAGTGAAAACCCAAACATCCTTTCAAGCTGTCATGTCTATCATTAAACAATACCCATGTTACCTAAAGCAGAATACCTGTTTTCCTAAGGATCCACACCCTGTGCCTCCCTCTGAAGGAAAAAAAAAAAATCCACCCACCACCTGGATTAGTAAAATTGCATGAATGCATGGCCTGGAGCAGTAAGTAAATTTATTAGATCTCTGGCAACACACTCTTAAAACAAACTTAGTAGTTTTCAGGTTTCTGCTCAGTAATTCCTCTTGTGGCGCCAGATGATGACTCCCAGAAAGTGGATTCCAGTTGAACTGAGTGAATTGAGCACTGAATGTAAAGTAAGGCCTTGCATACAAGTAGTTTGCAATAAAATTAGTGCTAGTAAGTAGCCCGGTCAAAGAATCTTTTGATTTTTCTTTTTTAAAATCCTTTTTATGGGGGATTTCTTCATTCAGGCCCAACTACAGCAAACTCTGTTGCCTGAGTGCCTGGTATTTTAACGCTTCTGAGTACTGAGTGTATGAGTGAGTGCCACCTGAACCTGAGGGCCTTAATTTTTCATAACAAATCTGAAATAAGTATTTGTGGCAAAATAACTGGTAAACTTGTCTGCTAGTTGAACTTTTTAACTGACTGTTGAATGATGTCTTCGCAGAGAATTCCTTTCCATTTCAGATGACAATACAGAGTCATAAATCTCAGATTCACAGCCTTAACCAAGTATGTATGAGAGATGCATTAAAGACATTGTTGTTATTTGCAAAGTTTACTATAAATAAAATGGAATAGCTTCTCCATTTTATCAACTTGACTTCTGGACATCATTCTTGTAGTAGATGAATGAGCACCTATAGGAAAACTACTCCTTTAACTCCACGTCAAAGTGATTGAACTAGTGTTTTATTAAGAATTTGCATCTACAGATTTGAATTTTGGAACTTTTTCTGTTCTGGCAATGCAACAAATAAAATGCCCGACTGAGTAGAGCAGAACAAATGCCAGGCAGTTCACTTAACGTTTACTTTTAATTCATTTCAGATTAATTGTACCAGGTAATCTTGAATACTTGACTTTAAATTTTATTTGACTGGAGAAACTCCTTTGTGGTGGTTTTGATCTCTTTCAAGCTGTGCCAACCCTATAACCTTACAGTGATTTAACCCTACTCAGGAAGGACAAAGTGAAAATATCAAAATATAAAAACTAAAACCAGCCATTACTGTTACAAAGACACTAACAGGTTCCTTTCTAAACATTTATATCTTTTTGCCTTAAAACGTGCCATGCAAAGGAAGAAGGTATGAGTTCTATAAATCACTTCAACCGCATTCCTCCATTCCTATTTTGTCCTATCTTCCTACGTTCCTAATGCTGCAGTCACAATGTATACAAATAAAATTGAAGAGTAACCTCAAGTTCCTTCAAAGAGTCACATCAAAGTGTAAAAATAGTCTGTCTAAATATCAAAATTAAGAACAGAAAAGAAAGAAGTTCTAAGTTAGTTCAGAAGTGAACTAACTGCAGAATCACCATAATCACTGGGAGTTTCCCAAGACAACAGCCTAGATTCAACAGAAATACTACAGAGGGACAGGGGACAGAAGTGACAGTGAAATTATGACAATTCAATCTTAATTTGAATTCTTGATTGAAGGAACACATTATTTCCATCTCTCTACATCATCTAAGATTTGAGACAGTTGACACTGAATGAAAGCTGTCAACAGAAAAACTCCATCTCTAAAATTAAATTCAATTTGTGCTCTCACTAAAATGGTTCTATGTTTTCAGCACAAAAAATGTTTATAAAAATGAATTTATTTATATACTCTTCACATATACTCTTCACATTTTAATCAGCTTGAAAAGGGATGACAGATTCAAGTACTATTCCATGTCTTCAAATACTAGCAAAATAGTGAAAATAGTGAATACTAGCAAAATAGCAAAACACTGCAACATCTAGGGAACTGAAAGGTCATATTTAAGAGTCTAAAACTACATTCAATTTGGTAAAATTTCTTTTCTTTTTTTTTTAATAAAATTACATATTGACCTTAACCAAGGTAAGTTTATTCACAAGCCAAGCTGAAATAAACTTGGCATCACTCAGGCTTTTGGGAAATCCTTGATCAAGATTTCTGAGACCATCCTCCTACATGTTTTCTGAAATTAAAATCCTTCAGCTTTTTCCCAAAGGCTGGGGAACAAGTTTCTCTCCACAGCCAAGTCCAACTCCCGCTGAGACCGCTGGCTATCACACGCAGGCAGCTAAAGGCATGGGCTGATCCGCAGTCCCAAGTTTACATATTTCCCCTCAGCTTTTGTACCGAGACGTGGGGAGGTGTGACCACAGGAGTTTGAACCTGCCAACTAGCACAAATGTCTCGTGTTATGGAAGAAGGTGTTGCCACATGTTCTTGAAAGGGAGCAGCACAGTCCTGTCGGGACGTGACTGCAGCCTCCTGTACCTCATCTGTCACTGCTGGCACCATCGCTGGCATGCAGAGCAGGGTGCTGCCCTGCTCACAGTGCCACCGGGGCACTTGCAGAGTGCCTAAGGACGCTCCTGGTGCTGAGCTGTCAGACACCTCACATCCTCTCTTTGGCTGGTCATGTCTTACAATTTTTAAATTCTTTCATGGCCATTCAAAACATTTACACCTCCTTATTAGGACAGCTATTACTTGTAAAAGGCAGCACCACGCAGGATTTGCAAGCATGAGCTTCAGGAGACTTATCCCACCAGGAATACCAGGAGAATGCCCACAAGTGCCAATGCCAGCGAAGAACTGTGGTACAACCAAGATGGGCACACGAGGCCCAGGAGACACAATGATGAAGCTTGAGCTCATCTGCTGAAGCAGATGCAAGGGGCAACGCAGAGAGAATCAGCCTCAGCAGCCCTTCTGCCAGATGATTTTAGGGGGCTACTCAAATCCTTCCAACCAACTGTTGGCTTCAAGATACTTGCTTTACTGTTTAAGAAAGTGAGTTCTCCCTCGGATGACTGCAAAGACACTTCTCTCCCTTTGCTCCTTGATTAGAGAAAGAAATTAGGCACTTGTTTGCAGGATTGCTTCATTAGAAGTGTGTAAAATTTAGACACATAACTTAGACTGCCAGGGTTTCTTGCTCTGTTTAATAGGCCTTAACAGGCATGGTTGTCAGTTGATTTTAATATGAGCAGATCAGACTGCAGAACAGTCTTTACACAGCTAGTTGGGTGTGTCATAAAATGCCCCTGATGGTGGGGCCACTGTTTGACACACAAGGAAAACGAAACTCCAAGATCATCTATGAAAGCTGGATAACCAGCTTTCTAGTTATCTAGTTTCTTTTTCCAGCTAACTACTGCTCCTTCTGCTCAAAATAATCTACTCCAGATGCATACATATTAAAAAAAGTTATATGGCTGTGACTCCCTAGCTTTTCAGAGAAAAATCTGAAACAATATGTGGTATATAATAGAGCCTGAATCTTTTCAACATTCACACATGCAAGATAAGTCATACAAATGCCCACACCCTTCCTAATCAATTTTCTATCTGCTACAGCCTTACCTGTGCTAGAAAAAAAGTGTTCCTGCCTTAATCTTTTCAAAAAATCAATATGGTCAACAGGTCAGAATTCTATTTTGCCAATTGCAGGCTGGATTCTAGTGTTAGTTTTCCAAACACCCGCCTACAACATAAATTTTTAAAGAAGTTTGCTTGTCTCTTCTTTGTTTAGCTAGGCCTCCTAGGCCTTTTATTTGTAAAGCACAACGAATGCAAACAGTATATAAAATCTGAATACATAAAATCTGTCTCTGATGTTTAAATGGCACTTCCCTCTCTCTGCCACAAACCAGCAAGTACAGCTGTATCGATATAAAAGTACTTATCAGTTCATGTTATGAACAGGAGTAGCTCCACTTGTTCTTATACAGCCATTAATCTGTTCATCATTCCAGTTATTTTTAGCTGTTTTTCACATCAGCAAAGAAAGCAGCACTATGCATATCCGTATAGGTCTGCAACCATACATAGCTTTTGCTCTTTAATTTCTCCAGTCCAAACTCATTCAGTCATCTCTAGCAACACTTCCAGTAATAATCTGTGATGTCTATTCTCATATCTACCTCTGAACTGAAAGAGATTTCTTAGATCATTTTCTCCTGCCCCCTATGGCCAAAGACAGCCAGAGGGAAAACCCCGGCTTATCACAAGCTCATCCATTTCTATCTCTGCAAAGCAGAGACTTCTTGCCCTTCTCTCCAACTCCTACAGTTTGAACAGCCCTTGAAAAAGTAATAACTAAAAATGGGCACTGGAGTCCGGAGGATGTCTCACACTTTTTTTTCCCCAAATATCCTGACACAAGAATATCAAGAGAACATTATCTGATCTTGAAAAGTGTTTGTCTAAGTAATGTTTTGGACATCATTCTGATCTTCTGCTATTAAGCTCATATATGTTGCAAAATCCTCAACTGCTGGAACTTGAGCAATAGCTCTGTTCTTCTGCTCTTCACATACTTACACAGTAGCTTCTTGTAAAGTTAGTAAGACTAATAGTATAACAAACATGATTGTGGGAAAACACCTTCTTTTCACTTCCTTTAGTTAATAAGCAACTTTCAGGCTAAGTTTGATAAAAGTCCCTATGTTAAAGAACATAGGAGGGAGGGGTGAAATGAAACCTGAGAGTGCACTGTCTCAAAAACTACCTGTTCAACGAAGACACATTTGCTGTAATTTAACTTGCAGTGTGTGGTGACATTAAAGAGGTATTTGCTTGTAATCTCCTGTTTTGTCACTGACAGATATTTCAACTTACAATTAGCACCATGCCTTTATGTACATGAAAATGGGGGGCAAGATACAGTACTGCATCATTCTTGAGATGGACAGGCCGTCTCCAACTGAGCTGGTATGTCTATATGGCACAGATGGAGTGCACTGTATGCATTCTATATGCACTTTGTGGAATGCCACAAAGCTCAGGTCCTGCCAGAATGCGAACGAAACATTTCCAGTTCAGTGCTCTGCCTGCCCAACCTAGCCCTGCTGACTGCTAATTCCCCAGCAACTAGGGAGACTAGATTAAGATCTACCCTGAGCAACTCAGTAAAGGACTGTGCTGCTCTACAGATGGAAAAATTTTATTCTGGCTGGTAGGAAACAAATGAGTTGGACAGTTTTTATCTTGGATTCTCTTGGTATTTTTCCACAGCGTGTTGAACAGCTGATGGTTAAACTCTTTTCTACTCATTTGTGACCATAAAAAATACTTTCTCTCTGTTCTGTCATCACATGGCCTTCTTGTCGTAGATTTGTAACTGCTTACATGCTTACATTGGTCAAGACTTCCATTTATTTTGAAGTTTTCATTTGACACTGTACAACAACTAGATACAAGCAAAGG
Source organism: Rhynchotus rufescens (assembly GCA_032273925.1). NCBI lineage: Eukaryota > Metazoa > Chordata > Aves > Tinamiformes > Tinamidae > Rhynchotus > Rhynchotus rufescens. The sequence continues at coordinate 8,999 of JAVCKT010025598.1, forward strand.
TCCTAGGAATTTGTTAGATAAATTTACAGCTAGTTTTCACACTAGGGAGCATCCTCACAGAATACCACTTTCTCTGAAGCACTTTCTGATAAACAGAACAGCAGCCTATTTAAATGTACTGCAGAATGGGATGGAAACCTTCATTTCACTGCCACAGAACAGTCTCATTTGAACTATGATTGATCTTTTACTTCTTAAGGCACCTCAGAACACAGCTACTCAAAAATTGCTGGATAATGAGATTCACACAGTGTTTTTCCTGGGAAAGTTACAGCCTTTTGGGTTAATATTTTGCTCCCTTATCAAATATGCAATGTATTTTGAATTTAAAAAAAATGTTATGCATAAGTACATGGAAGCCCCAGAAGATGATGTTTCAATTTTCTCTGAATGTAGGTATTTCTTAGAGAAATGTTTATCATTCTAGTAATATTCCAGAAAATAAAAATTAAATTCCATTTAAAGTTTGAACATATCTCTTAATAGCTATGCTATATTTCAGCTTCAAGGCAAACAAGTAGTCTCTTCTTAAATCATGCAGAGCTGAGCAAGGCTGACTTTGTAACATTAACTTGCCACTTTTTGAGGACTGATAAAACAGTTAAGCTAAAAGCTTTGTGTAAGAAAAAAGTCTGCAATGACTGGACAAGAGTATTCTGTAGACATAACATCTACGGAGAGACTTATGAGCAAGTCCTTGTGCAAGTAGACTAGAATATATTGGCAAAGAACTTCTTATTTCTTTGGTGCTTCTGTCATCTATGTTATCTTGTATGCTGAAGCATGTGGTAAGATCTTATAGTGAAACCAAAATCAAGAATAAAAGGAATTTCACTAAGAGTTGTGTTGACATATATATGATTTTTTATATTTTCTTAATTAGGTAACTATTTAATGTCTAACATCTGGTCATTTCAGCAAGAGAAAATCACTGCACCTATTTGTTCCTTGAAAATCCTGAAGTATATGTTCCCTCTGCTCTGTTTCCCTAAGAAGGAATATTACCTTGAAAACACTTTATTCTGACAGATGCTCCTTGCTGCCATTTTCCAAAATAAAACAACTGCACTGCGAGGCAGTCTTAGTAGCAAAGGATTGTAAGATATTTATCTCTTTTAAACAGTTAATGTACCATAATTACTGTCTTAATACTTACTCTTGATAATTTTTTTTAATATAATTCATATATTTTATAACCAAACTGACAATTTTACTTTGCTCCATAATCAGATTTCAGTGACAATCTGCTTCAATTGATTTGGATTTGATTTTCAGTACTTTTTAGCAGGATACCAGGAAATCCACCTATTGAAGCAGTAAATCACAATAAAATGTGGCACAAGAAAAGAGTGTTAAAGGAGAAAAGAAAAAACATAAAACTTATTCAAATGAATAAGTTTGAACAGGAATTAAAGTAACTGTTTCCTATATGAGCAGAGTATCAAAAGAAAAGAACAATGTGTAACAAATACATTTCTTCCAAATCTAAATTATCCAGATCAAATTTTATCATAGAATATCATAGAATCATAGAATCATAGAATGCCCAAGGTTGGA
>JAVCKT010025600.1:9135-55963 GCA_032273925.1 Rhynchotus rufescens
GCCTGGAACTGCTCCTGTTTTGGAAAGACAAAGTTTTCCAACTGGCCTTCGTGTCTGGAGCATTTAAATCAGCATTGCTAGCTTTGGATGTACAACAGGACTTAATGTATCCTCACAGTCGAACTTTTCTTGGTAGTTTTAGCTGGACCTTGTGACCTTAATGGGAAGTATTAGAATTGTAACTATGTTTAATTTAACCTGTATCATCTTATGGCTCTTACAAAGCTCAGCAGTACTTTGGAGTGACTTATTTGGGAAGGTGAGGATGAGGAGACAGCAAAAACCTGCTTTGCTTTGAATGTACATGAAGAATCCGTTCTTCTGCCTCGCCTCTCCCGCTGCCTCCCTCCCCAGGTCCCTCTGACTCCCTTCTCTGCTAGTGCCAACTTGTGAATGACAAGCTCTCCCAACTTTGCTTCCAGTGGTTTCCCAGTGGTCCCTTTGGATTCCAAGTCCTCAGAAAAGCTCTCCCTTTTCCCAACATTTCCTCCTGATCTGCTTATTCAGGAAGGATCTAAAACTGCCCCAAAACTCTGCTTGTGAAGTCTTCTCTCCACTGGCAGTCCTGTGATGTCCCTGATGTCAAACAGCTCCTTGTCCTGTGTGCTGATTGAACTGGCACGTAAATCATCCCAGGGTGACTGGGGAAGCCCTGGCCCTCCTGAATTTGCTAGGGTGCCTGCTGAAGGCAGGGTACGTCCTCCTGTCCCTGGAGACTGCTGACAGGCACAGGGAAGGCGGTATAAAATCACACAGTGTGGAGTAGGAGCGAGTTACTTCTTTTGAAGGTACGCCAGGGAGGAGAAAATAAATCACAGTTCTGCTTGGTGGGGACTTGCGATGCCAACAGAGGTTAAAAATCTGAGCTGTGGGTTATGCAGAAGGCGTGAGCGCAACCACCTTTCTGATCAGCATTTTAATACAGCTTCTCCCTTCTGCTTTCACCCAATACTTCTATGTTGTTGCAGCTGAAAAATGTATAGGGTAAAGCTGGTATGGTGGGATCCATCAGATTCTTGACTGTTCATTGGACTTATTGTTTTACCAAGTCGCTCTGACCAGAAGTCAGGAAGGCACTGGAAGTCCATGCCCATAGGTTTCAGTATGATGTAGGTCTTTGGATGCTTTTATGCACGCATAAAAGTCCCTGAGATAGTTAGGACTCCCTCTACCCTAGAAAAGTCGGACTTGGTGTTCCTTCTGTCCCTGCTGTGCTGCAGTCTCCTGGGTCAGCGCGAGTGGTAGGAGGCAATCCCTGCAAGCAGAGGGAGCCCCGGCAGGCAGGAAGACGCCGCAGACCTTGTGTTTCTCCTCTTGACCAGCTGCTGATGGCAGCAAGACCCTACGGAAGGGCTCGGCTGGGTTTCCAGAGGTTCTGGAGCACAGAGCGGCACCGCACGCGCCTGCCTTTGACGAGGTCCAGTCAAGATCCATCCTGATGCATGCTGTGATTTGTCTTGGTTTCCTTTAACAGGATGAAGAGGAGATGGAAGAAGCTACAAATCAAAAGCTAGCCCTGCAGAAGGCCAAGGAAGTGGCAGAAGTCAGCCCCATGTCTGCAGCTAACATTTCCATAGCCGCGTAAGCATTACCTTTTGTTTTGGGGCAACTTTGTCATTGTTTTTTTTTTTTTCTGTTTTTCAGTGTTGGTGTATGTCTGTTCAGCTGTAGCATCCCGAAGTACTCCGTAAGCCCCTCTATATACCATCCCTGTGACTGACTGGTGTTTAAGTTGACTGAGTACTCTGGTGCTGATCACTTAACTGTGTTTTTAACTAAGTACTTCTTAAATTTTGCTTTGTTTGTTTGTAATATCTTCTGCCTTGCTATGAAAAACTGTGTTTTAGGACGACTAAAGAGTGTCCTAGGATAGATTTCACCAGGTGAAGGGTCAGCATTTCACTTTGGATTTCTCAGTTTTGAGAGGTGTGTGTTTACAACATTGAGTATTGTTTAATAATCTCTACTTAGAGAATTGTTTAAGATAGATTAAGAAATATTAAGAATCTCTGCTTAGAGAATACCATATTGAAAAGAATGGCTTGAATGTTCATTCTTTGCTTTCTGAAAGTGTTTTGGGATAAAAAAAAGTGTGGCATATGTGAAAAGTTGCTGGTTTTCTCTTAGAAATATCATTTTGGACCAACTGGAATTTTCAAGTACATTTTCACTGCACAGATATGGACATGTGCATAGATTCTGTACTACCACTTTGGAAGAATGCCTCAGAAATGTTCTTTTGGTGCTCACCTTTTCACATATCTTGTTCTAAGCTGATGGGAATCATCTGTACGTAGGTGGAAATACTTGTCCAGGTATTGCTGGAAATGCTGATCAAAGCAAGTTCTGCCTGTGTGGGATTACAGGTCCTGTGTTTGAAAGGTGCCTGCCCTCGAGTGCTTCATTGGTGAAGCATGTTCTTTTGAAGGTTCTTTTCGGGAGATGGAGTATCAGGACAATTGACACTAAAAATTAAGTCCTGCGTTTTGCTGAGGGCTGCTGATATTTTCCAACAGCTTCTAGTAGGGAAGACCCCAGCAGCTTGGGAAGATGAAGACTTGAAAAGGAAACTTGCATCCTTGATTTTATTCCCACCTGTCTGGTTTGCAGCAGGATCCTGGTTTGATCCTTTGCTGTAGAGCAATCTCATGAGATCTCTGTTGGTGGGACTTTAAAACAACATCATCAAAGACAATGGACCAAATGGAGTCCATTTTCTACACGTGGAGGATAAAGAATAATATTTGACAGCCATTTTATTATTTTAGCGCTGTATTTTGCAATTATTGCTTTAATAAGCTCCTTTCTGTGCCAGGTTCGTGTGTTGAGTTTCACTATAATCTTTTTCTTTCAAGGATTTCCAATCCTGTTTCAGAACTCATTTGGTCTTATTCTTTGATGAAGCAGATAATGGTTTTGTTATTTTAAAATGCAAGATAGCGGTACTCACTTTCTTCCATTTTTTTTAATGAAAGTATATTGCATATGTGAATTGCTTAGAAATCATAAAATCCATTTTAAACGAGCCCAGAATAACCTTATTCCATGATTTCTCACCTGACTTCCACCTGGTTTTGAGTATCACAGGCTCAGATTTATAATCCCGTTTGTGAAAGGGAGTGCAAAATAGTGGATCTCTTATTGTGCCTCAGACTGTGTCTGTCCAGATCCCTACCTGCCTCGCTGAGACAGGTAATTGGGCTCACAAATGAACCCATTTGAAAACGCAGTCAGTTGTTTCTACACTTACTGTCAGTGGGAACGTCCTGCGTGCAACAGGGGAGGCCATAGTTTAACTCCTACCTCGTTGCCTGCGGTTGGCTCTGCTTTACGGCATCGCAGATGCCTTCAAGGTCACTAGCAAGGCACGGAGGGGCCGTAGCATGGAAGGAAATGCAAAAAAAAATCAGTGGACTTGTGACCAAATGAATACGACATAAAGGGAGAGCAGGAGAGAAATTAGGTGTGTTGAGAGGGCCAAATGGGTGGCTTGCTGGCTGATGATCCAGAAGATGTTTAATGAATAGGTGCCAAAGCGAGCCATTTAATAGCTAGATTTGTCCATAATGAGAACTCATCAGGGCTTACCTGCTATAGCTTTTAGATTTGCAACATCAAAATTGTTTGACTCTTGTTAATCAAAATCAATCTTTGAATGTCGGGAGGAAGGGGAGAGCTCCGTGACTTGCGTTTCCTCGGTTCCCAGAACGTTTGTCTGCCTCTTGCAGAGGTGACGAAGCCATCAGGGAGTGGGTTAGGTGAAAAGCCATAGTAGTGGCAGTTCAGGTCGGAGGGTGAGGTGCTGCACTTGCAGCTTGGCTCCTTTATCTCCTCAGGACTGCACTAAGGAGCGGGAATTTATCTTCCCCGAATGCTGCGCTCAGCTCAGCCCCTCGTGCTCTGCCGCCTCTGTGATGTCTCTGGTGCCCCCGCTTGCTTTGTGCACTCCTGGGTGTCCGCTTTCTCTGTGCCACCGCAGCCTCTCGTACTGGCTGAGCTCCAGGAAAAGTGCCATTTATTGCGTCATTTGCAAAATGTAATTTCCTTGGCCTAAAAAAATGGTTATTTATTTTGTGTGTCAGCCTCTTTGGAGGACATGAAATGTTCCTTCCTATTCACACGTGCAATAGGCTGCAGTGTGAGCCCAGAATTGCCCCATGGTGAAATGCTGCTCTGGTGGAACGCTGCTCTGACATCGAGATGAGTTTTAATGATATATTGATTATTGCAGCGGAGTCAAGGCGTCATCTGTCTTGGAGCTGACTCCGAGTGCCCCGTTGTAATACCCTGCCTGCACTTGGCCTGCAGCTCCATTTCATCCGTCTCCCAGGACTCCTGTGGTTTGTCTTCTGCTCCTCTGAAGGGACCTGCATAGAAAAATTGGTCTGACCACAGTTTGCTTTTTCACCTGGTGAACTCTATCCTGAAGGGGCCTTTTGCTTTGTGATGTCCAGGGTTAAACACTAGGCTGGTTTTGCTGTGGTTACGGCATTTGCTTTAAAGCAAAATATTTGTTTAACGTATGTTATTGCATTTTAATTTTAGCCCATTGTTTCATTCTTATTTTTGTGATCTTTGTTTTCTGTTTAGCGTTTTCCTTGCTTTGTTGTTTCTGGAGGTGAGTTTCTGGGTTTGTTCCAGCTTGCCCAGCGTTGTTTTTAAGCCCCTCTGTTTCGTACAACCCTCCGAACACTCAGAGCCTCCTGAACAGGGCGACGGTACCGAGCGAGGGGATCTTTAGAGCCAAGCATTGGTGCAGCTCCTTGGCGGCCGCAGTGGAGGAGGGGGAAGGAGGCTGGTCGTGCTGTGGGAGCGTGGGGCCGAGCCCGCCCGGGTGGGCGACAGCTGAGGGGGCAGCGCCCGGCTCTGTCTCTGCGGGCAGCGCAGACCCCCTTCTTCGAAACGGTTTTATTTTCTGCAAACGGGCTTGCCTCGTGAGGGACCCAGCTCGCAGCAGCGGCAGCCCTGGCCCCCCTCCTCCTCTGCGGCCGGAGATGCGCCGATGCCGTGTACAAAAGGGGCTGCGCTCCGCACAGAGCCCGCGCGGGCCCGCAGGGCTGTGGAGCGCTGTGGAGCGGCGAGCGGTGTGGCCCGGGCCCAAGCCCGGTGCTCCCCGTGCCCGCACGCCCGCCCGCCCGCTGCCGAACGCCGCTGTCCTGTCCTGCGGCCCCTCCCCAGCTCCCCTTAGACAGTGTCTCAGAACAGCCATCACAGCAGCAGTCAAACACTAAATTTGCAGGAACCTGGTAAGTAGTTATGGCTGAGACAGGCTGAATGAAGCTTTTTGGTTTTGTTGCTTTTGAGATTTTTTTGGATTCTATTCAATAATGGGTTATAGCTGTCAACAGACCGAAGAAATGGTTTAAGCGTAGATATAAAGTATGAGTTTCGTATGGAAGGAGATACTCCAGACATGGCAGCTGTGGCAGAGACAGTTCATGCAGCGTGTGCACCAGCACTGTACACTGTTACAGGATTGACCACATCCATCATTTTCAAGGTGCACCTGGTTCCAAGGTCTTCCAGCCTAAAGACCTCTGCCTCTCTCCAGGCCCTGACTGATTTTTTGCTGGTCACTTACATGGTTGTTCAAAGCAAATTACTTTTTTAATGGAGTGGCTGCAGGTGGAACAGCCTGTTAACCCAAGTTGACCAACTGCAAGTATAGGTAGCATATCACTTCATAATGACATCTGAGGCGGCTGTCCCTTTTGTACAGGTTTGGGGATGAAGGGTGTGAGTCGCTCTGTTTCTCAAGGACTTTGTCTTTCCCAAGACTTTATTTGTCTTGGGAATACCATGATCTGTTCTAAAATCCCTGTTGGGCTGTTGGTACCCAACAGAACCCAGCAAGAAGTATGCCTGAACACCTAGCACATAGTCCCGTGTTTGTTGGTGTAGACTAGAAGGTGTTCTTTTTATCTTGCTGGCTTGTGACTTCTTCCCTTTTTTCCCTTCGAGTGTGTTGATGTGTGAGGTACTGTGAGTCTTCCTGTTAGCTTACCTCTTCTTGCCTTTGCCATTGGTGTAATGGCAACTCAGACACACAGGCACTCTCTTGTTCTCCCTCTTGGACGGTAAGTAGCGCCATGCAAAGCTCAAATGCTTCTGTTGTTTTGGTCTGCCAAAGGAGGTTGTCTTTGCTTCCTGGGCTTAAGATCTGCAGTTCCTGTGAGGATTTGTTTGGGAACGCTTTCAGGAAAGGAGACTCCAGCAGTGAGAACGGGAATAACCCCAGAGTGTTTGCACAATGTTGTCTGGCCAGCTTGAGCTTGGCAGGGTCATAGTGTGGTCTCCTTGTATTGCACCCACCGAGGCAAGCACAAGTGCAAAGGATCATTTAATCTTCCGCCAAGGCAAGCTGAGGTCTGCTTTCAGCAACTAAAAGCCAAATTTCCCCAGTGCTGTTGCAAAATACTGAACTTGAATCTCAAGTAAATGAGGACAGCCCTGTACATTCTCCTCCATCGCAGTTTTTACACATGGTTTGCCCAAGTAATTTCAGTTATCCTTGAGGCATTGCTGTGGTCGTCACTTGCTGTCAGCCTGGGGCTTCCAGCAAGGAAGTAAAGGGGTCCCCAGACTGAGCAACCTGGAGGCAACAATTTCACTGGCAAACGAGCAGTTTTAGTTAGAATTCTTTACATGGATGTCCAGCAAACTATTTGCTCAAGCAAAGCTTTTGAAAATGCCTTTCCTAAATTTCCATATATATGTTCCAGGTGTCTTGGCTTCTAGATAGTCATATTGTGTCCTTTACCTGGGCCCACATCTTTGTTCAGAGTATTTTGTTAATTTTAATGGAGTTATATCCAAAACCTATGTATAATTAAAGCTGACATGATATCCGAAGAACATTTGATATTAACTGGACCTTCTAGTTTGTTGAATTGAAATATTTTTATATACATGTAAACTGAAAAGGCAAATTTAGGACATGAAGCGGTTTTATTTTCAGCATTTTTGATGTGTTCTGCAAATGATGTACACTTATAAAAATTATTGTTTATACTTATGAGGAAATTAGCACCTCAAGACAAGATCTACCAAGGTATGTAGAGTCCTAGTTTTCTGTAGATTTCATGCCAAAGGAAAAATAATCCCTTTTTCAGTTTAATTTAAATCCTTCTGTATTTAGAATCCCCCACATATGATGACGCTTATACAAACACGCACTGAAATGGAGGAGAATCTACAAACTCACATGTGGACGGAAACAAGTGCCTTTATTTAAATGCGCTCCGGTGCCTGGGCTGCAGACCTCTGGGTGTTGGGCATGGAGAACCTCCAGAGATGGGTGAGTGGAGGCGCAGCCCGAGCCCAAAGTGAGAGGTAGGTGCCTCCAAGGATGAACGGAGGCAGGAGGGAGCAGGGAGCAGCGCCGGGGTGGACCCTGGTGCCCCGGGCATGGCCCGGGTCCCTGCAGCGGCTCCATGCACAGGCTGCTGCATCCGTGTCCCGGAATCGGCAGCCTCGCATCCTTCTCCCACCCTGAAGTAATGATTTACAGCACGCTGTAAGAGCAGCAGCTCTGCTACAAAGACCTCCTCCCTGAGGTCCTAACGGTGGCTGCTGCCGACGACTCCGCTGTGTGAGTATGGCACCTGGAGGCATAAAGTGTTGATATCATCCTGTGGCTTTTGGTTCACCCTTTGATTTTTTCCCTTTTGGTTCCATTTTGATTCCTTGGTTGTCTTCCTGTTAACCAGAAGATGGTGTGTCTGTGGCTTCCACACTTTCTGAAGCTTGCCTGGTCTCCTCCCGAGATGCACGCTGCAGTCTGCATTCAGTAGGACACAACCTGTATGAGTCTCCTCCCGATGTCTTTTATAGTTTCTCTTCTCTCCTTTTTTTTCTCACCTTTTGTTTTCTTTTTTTTGTTTGTTTGTTTTTGCATGTGCAGTTTTGTAAAGCAAACTCGAGGTACTGTATCTCGCAGCTCGTCAGTCTCCAGCGTAAATTCACCGTGAGTTGCTCTCTGTTACAATATTCAGTAAATGGATTCATGATACCTCTCTCTATATTTATAAACTTCCTTCCTTCCCTTTCCCTGGTGCCTTCACTCCCCCTTGTTCTTTCCCCAAATCATTCTCATCATTGTGGAAAGCCTCCAGACCAACATACTGTGGAAGAACTGGAAGGTGTGCAACATTGCCATAAAATGCTTGTGATTTGATCGTGAGCAACTCTGTAGTGTTTTGCACATTGACTGTGGTAATCTACCCCCTTCCTTCCTTTGTTGTTCTTTCTCTTGTCCTCCCCACAATTTTATTTTGTTCCTCCTTAATGTTTTTCTTTTGCCCTCATTTGGTGGTTTGTCTTGTTCTCAGTAGTATTTTTGTTCTGTGTTTATTGTGCACTGGGCTAACGGCTTGGATGTTCCACCAGTGTTTGCACTTAATGGTTCAATAGGAGAAGGGGCCCACCACGAGTGCACTCTTTAAATGTAAGCTGGAGGAGGGCTTTAAAAGGATCTGAATTCTGGAAACGAGGCCTAAGGTGATAAAATTTGAAAACTCTTTATAAATATCCTTGGGAAATTTAAACTCAGAAAAGCACTGATTATGCTTGTGCTCTGTGAACATCCTGAGCTGGAGCTCAAAGCTACCAGATTCCCGTGGGAAATGAGGCACTCGGCAAGCTCCTATGTACCCTTGGTGAACATGGTGCTCTACCTTCCACTCTTCGCACACTTTCTAGCAAACCAATCTTGCTGGCTTTGCTGTGAATCACGAGCGTGATTTGACAGCAGTGCAGGTTTGTAGAAAATACCATTGTTCTCTGCCAACTAATACAGCAAAATTTGTCATCAGCTTGTCATCAGCCCATCTTAGCGCTTCTGCCTTGAGTTTATGCTTTTTCCACTTGATGTTATCTTTCTTCTTTAATGCTTTTGGAGAGACAAGTAAGTGCAATTCAAGCTGGCGTGGGTTTGTCCTTGTGTGCACCACAGCGGGATGCAGTGTATGAAGGCACGGAGAAGCCAGGAGGATTCCCACCAGCTTCCCGGCTTCCTTGCTCCCAGGTCCTGGGGTGTTTTGGGAGGTCCTTGGTCTTGCTGGATCCAGGGCATCACTGCATTAAGAACACTTGATTAGAACACGTGCTAATTTAGTTTCTGTGACCAAAACTGGACTTTTTGCTGCTGGCCAGAGCAGATGCAAAGTGGCTGTGTGTGACATTTGGCTGGGAGAGTTATGCCAGTCTGAGATGCCATTTCTGAGCTCCCAACTGCCAGGATTAGGCCACTGAAAATTCAGGTCACAGACTGGACCAAGGCTTTTCCAATCCTCCAGAGAAAGAGCTGCCTTTTAAAAAGATGGATTTGAATAACTTGGAACCAAAATCGCCTTGGATGGAGGATTTGCCCACATCTAGAGGCATTTGCCATTCACGTCTGTTGTGAGCTCCTCACTGGTACAATGTGTCTCAGAAAGACGCTTTGCTGATGCCTCCATTCCCCGAACACAGTAATTTGTACCAAAACTAAACAAACAAAAAAACCCAAACCAAAACAAAAAATACCACAACAAAAAAACACCCCACCACCAACAAAACCCCTTTTGCCTATGTTAGGGTATTTCTCAGTATATCTGTACTGGTCAAGGACATACTTTTTTTCCCATGTTTTTTGTCCCAGCTCCATACTGTCAAATTTCTCAAATTGATTAAAACTCATTGCTTTCTATGTGAAGCCACTTTACATCTCTGGAGATGTAAACATCATCTGGAAAGACCTTGATACAGATGCAAATATACTTCACACCCTCTTTGGCATCTCTGTGCCATGCCTTGGAAGCAATTTATAATGTGGTCCTTGCCATGAAAAAGAAGGGCCAGTCTGACACTCGAGCAGTGTGTCCATTTTCTTCTCTGCAGATCTGCAGAGCATTTCTTCAACAAAATAATAAAATGTCATGGTTAGAAATGTGGGAGATTTTTGTTGTACATTAAAATAGATGACTTGGAACAACCTCTCTTTGGTACATGTGGATGCTACAGACCCCCTTTCCTTGGGGGCATATTAGTATAGATCATGATGCCTTTATGTCCCTCTGATTCTACCCACTTTGAAATCTATTGCTGTAATTACACGGAATAGATTAGTGATCTAATTTTTGTGTGAAGATAAAGGTTGAACAACAGTGTAGTCATCTAAAAGAGCTTATAAAAATGAAAAAAATCCCTTTTCTTCTTTAGATTACTTAAACAGCATAAAAGGTCTTATGCCTTTAATATCAGTAAGAACCAGGAGTTGTAAGTCTATACCTTCTGAAAGAACAAGACTTATTCAAAAATCTTTTTACAGACAGGAGATTTTCTTCCATATTTTTCCTTTGATTATTTTTTAAAGGATTTTTAAAATTTTCTAATTTGGTGAAAGACTTTGGGCAAAAGAACCTGAGCTAACTTTGAGGAGAAAGAGAGAGAGAAAAAAAAACATCAAGGTGAGTCTGCTGTTAATTCCAAACTTTTGTGCTGTTAAAAATCAAGCTTGGCAAGCAGTATGAAATCCATTTTTAACTTGGTGAGAAGAGGTAATTAAGTGTATACAGATCTGCTCCAATTCTTTAAGGAAATCAGTATTTATGTAAAATAAAAATTGGGAAAATCTGCAATTAATTTGTAGACACAAAGGTGATAACACACAGTTAAGTAATTATGTTCCATTTTTTAATACTCAAATTGTATTTTTAGATTTATCTTAACATTCTGGCACCTTCAGACATCTATGACGTACAGTTGTTGAAGAAGTTGGACTTCGAAACATATCTTTGCTATATTGTAGTAGGAGCTTGAATCCAAAGTGATGCTTTTACTACTCACTTATGTTTTCCTTTGTGTTGCTGTTGTTTATTGTTTTTATAGGACCCAGAAGTATCAGCTACTGCACCATAGTACCCATTGCCCAACTTTTACCCACTGCTCCTTGTCCTGTCACTGGCCAGCACTGAGGTGTGGCCACCACTGAGCTTAATCTAGATGTTGTTAGTTGAATTAGTCCAGCAATATGGTTAGACTCATGTTTCACTGTGCTGTCTAAAAGAGCGGTTTTGGAGAATTCTCCAAATGGAGAATTCTATATGAGAATAATATTGAAAGATTGTGTTTTGTGAACTTTCTTGGTCTAAGAGGTTGCCACCCATGACAGATTGAAAGGCAGTTCAGATGTCAGTAACAAGGGTGATGCGAGGCTTGTGCTGTGTTGGAATTAAAGCACGTTCCAAACTCAGTCTCTAGTCTACAGGAAATCAGGAGCAGCTTTATGAAAAGAAAATGTTTTTCTTCTAAGAAGCTGAAATATCAAAAATTCTAATGCAACATTCGCAGTCCAGAATAATCCTGGAAGAAACTGGACAGTGCTTTTAGTGATGGCGCTCGGTCCCAGCGATGCGATGAATGCTGTGATGAATGTGGTTGTGTCAGCTGAGCGGGGAGCACAGGGCATCTGAGGTTCCAGGTCAGGCAGGAAACAGCTCATAAAGAAGGAAAGGTGCTAAAGCAAGCCGCAGTTCGCAGGGGTCGTTGGCAAAACAAATTTAGACGCCAGCGGTGAGTTCATCTAAAAAAAAATTGTTTCTCAAACAATTCTTTTCAATGGGGAAAAAAAGTTATGTGTCTGTATTCTAAACTATAATATTTAATATAGATTTTCCAAGTGGAAAGTTGAAGAAAATCTCTCCCGGTTTATACACAGAAAATGTGAATTTGGATTGAAAGTTTTTTTGACAAAGAATTTCCTTTCTTTTGTGATCTGTACATACTCCTTCATAAGCTAATATGTAGCTATCTTAACATCAAATTATTATGCTTATAGTCCATTTTCCTTCATTATTTATTAAAGCAAACTTCTAGTGATTTATGTAGCTAATTAAAACAGTAGCTTTAGGAAGCAACTTGCCATTAAGTAAAGCAATGTTTTAAAAGGTTAGGGTAGCAAAACCTTTAATCATTAAGGAGCACCCTGAGATTATAATATGAATAAAAATGTACTTTCCTTTCTGGAATAATCTGCCCTGACAGTTGCAGCAGAGCAATGGGAGAGAAGATAGGTCCGTGTTCAGCTGCTGTGAGAACTTGTAGAAACTTGTAGGACTTGCAGAAAGAGAGAGACAGATAAATCTAATTGGACAAGTATATGGCACATTCCCTCCAGTTGCTGCCACTTCAGCTCTGAAAAAAACCTCAAGGTTGTCCCCAGAGGCTCCAACCTGCACTAATGCTTTACTTCCATCTGCTGCACACAACCTGATGTGCACTGACAGTTGCTTCTGAGGTCCTTGGATGGTTTGAGTATGATGAGGAGCTTGCAGGCAAGCCTCACGTTTTCCTCATTGTGTTTTTGCTGCACTTTATGTATGGTGATTTGTTTTGGAGGTGTCTGTCTTTTCATAAAGAAAAGGAAAAAGGATTAAGTCATTGCTTCAGGCCTCCTGCCCTCTGTCTTGTTGGTGACCAGAGCTAGTGGGTGACTGTTGTTTCTTTAGGAAATCACATTCAGAAATTGTGTCAGTGTAAAGGATGTCTCACAGGTAGCTTTCCATGCCGAGAAGCTTGAGGTAGTTTCAGTGGCCTATTTAAGAAGAGAAGTTTTGTAAAATAAACACCCCTCAATAGGTACCAGGAGCATCACGTTGCTTCTTGCTCTGAGGAGGATATTTTTCTCTTGTGCTGGGTCCCCTGTGAACAGCCTCAGTGAGGCTTCTCCGTATGATTTTTTTTATTTGTATTTATTTTTATTTTTTTTCTTTTTTTGGTGAGTGGGTCCCTAAGATATGTCCCCAGTATCTTTTGATATTACTTATGCATAGAATAGTGATTTTTGTCAACTGTTGTCATGTTGTGGTGTAAATGGTGCACTCGGTGGAAAATTCACCCAGGATGTGCCTTGGGAGAACAGAAGACTTAGATTTTCAATCTTGACGATTAGCTGTGTGCACTTGGATTTCTAGGTAAATTCAGCTATCTTCACATCTGCATGAGTGCCCGTGTCCCACCTGCGGGGAGCATTCCGGTCTGTTTTTGCCTGTTTAGCAGGAGCAGCCAGTGGCGTGCTCTGGAAAGCAAAATGAAATGGAAATCCACGGTAGCTTTGCCCCGCGATGCAAACTCTTGGCGACAGCCCCCGCCGTGTTACACGGCTCCATCCGAGCGCCGCTCCCAGGGGGGCTGCGCGCAGCGACAGCCCCGACACGCTGCACCAAGCCGTGCTCCTTCAGAAGCCGCTTCCTTCTGCTGGCAGGGGAGCCCAGACAACACGTGAGGAGAACACTTCTGCTTCGAATGGCCGTGGCCTTTTGGGTGCGCTCTGAGGTCTGGAGATGAGTGAGCCCGGCGCGATGTTCCTCGTTCTGCGGAGGTCAACGTTGCGCGTGGCGGGTGAAGAGACGTCAACAAGTCAGTGGAAGGAAAAGGCTTTTCCTCCCTTGGCTAGGAAAAGTTTCATTAAGGAAAAAGGGTGCTAGCCTCAACCAGTCTGATGCTAGAACTCCGCCCTCAAAGCCAATGGGTTTCCTTTGATTTTATGCAAAAGTAGAATTTAACTCGCATTATTTGGGAAGAAAGAACAACGGCTTCCCTTTCTGTATTGACTAGGTGCGAGATCCATTGATGTTTGGTGGTTGGAAGCCAAATGCTGGTGGAGGTATTCTAGTGGAGGTATTCTCATCATAAAAGAAGGTCTTAGAAAGGGATAACTGCATCTATTCCGAGTTCTCCCATCCCTGGGACCTTCACACAATGTCCAGAAGAGTCTCACTTGTACTTTTGCCAGATTCGTGTGATGTT
This sequence comes from Rhynchotus rufescens, assembly GCA_032273925.1. Lineage (NCBI taxonomy): Eukaryota > Metazoa > Chordata > Aves > Tinamiformes > Tinamidae > Rhynchotus > Rhynchotus rufescens. Next base: position 22,924 of record JAVCKT010025600.1, read on the forward strand.
TGGGCTGAACGGCCCATCCTCACCTTGGAAAGATGTCCTGAGTTCACAGACCTCTCTCCTCTCCCATTAGCTTACGCAGCAGTTGCAGCTCGGAAAGTGACACTTCATTTTGGCTGTAAGGGGATGGTGGCAGGGAACCGGGATTTCATTCCCCCTGCTCCTGACTCCTCTTGCTCCCTGCTAATCTGCTCATCCAGACATTTCCAGGTGTGCAGAAACGTGCTGTTGACTGGGGGAAGCCTTGCAGGCTGTTGGAAAGCTTTGGCTGTGCTGTGTGATTTTTGTAAATGATGACTTGGCTCTCCAGCCCATACATGAGGCTTCCTAGCGCGAGAGCCCCATGCTGCAGAAATGAAGATAGCCGCATTGCAGGGGCCTGCCTCCACGCGTGGGTCAAACTAACACGATCCTGCTGGCTTTCCCCGTTCATGTTTTCCGCCAGCCATTCTCTCTCCATTCCTATATTTTCTTTGATTCAACCCTCTAATTCCCTCTTAGCTGAAAATTTTCTTTCTCTTTTTTTTTTTTTAAATACTTCATAGTGAAATATGTGCAAAGTTGGGTCCTGACTTTTCCTCTTCCTCCCCTCCCTAGCAAACAGCAGAACTCCTCCAAATCCAAGTCGGTTTGGGAGCAGAGGACCAGTCAGATGCGGATGCACAACTTCCGCGCGAGCTGCGAGGCGCTGTACAACGAGCTGGACCCGGAGGAGCGCGTGCGCTACGCCACCACCCTGCACATCCGGCCCGACATGAAGACCCATTTGGACCGGCCTCTCGTGGTGGAGCCGCGCGGCGAGGGCAGGAACAACCTGAGCAAGCTGAGCCCCGGGGAGGTGCAGGAAGCCGAGCCGAGCAAGACCAGCTCTGCTGAGGGTGCAGAGGCTCCCCGGAAGCACCACCGGCATCGGGAGAAGGACAAGTTGGCAGAGCAGGAGAAGGGGGATGTGGCTAAGGATGAGAATGGGGAGCCCGGTGCCAACCACAGGGAGGAGCGGCACCGGCAGCACCGCAGCCGCAGCAAGGAGGTGGAAGGAGGCGGCAAGGAAGGGAAAAGCGATCGTGGCCGGGCTCAGGAAGGGGGAAAGAGACACCACCGGCGGGGCTCGGTGGAAGAAGGTGTGGAGAAGGAGCATCGCAGGCACCGGCCTCACCGCCACTCTGCCGAGCGGCAGGGCAAGGAGGGCAACGGGACCATCAACGGGGCCAGGAGCGAGCGGCGCTCCCGGCACCGGGGGGGATCGAGGTCTGGGAACCGCGAAGGGGAGCCCGGCCCCAAGGGAGAGAACAGTGAAGAGCCGCACAGACGCCACCGGTTCAGGAGCAGAGCACTGTCCACATATGAGTCAGTGGAGAAGGAAAATGGAGAGAAGGATGGGGAGGCCGGCGAGAAGGAGCACCGCAATCATCAGGCCAAGTGAGTGAGCGTGGCCCGGCTAGAGCTGCCACTGAGAGGGACCAAACCCAAATAGTGTGTTGTAGTAGTGCTTCCCGATGTTCCTTTTCCTTTGAGCTTCCCCCAGCCTAGCTCTACAGTTGCTCCATTTTGTTTAAGTCACTGATGACTGAGGCTCCTAAAGATGACCGTGTTACATGTCAGCCTATAGAATAGCTCAAGTTTCAAAAAGAGAAAATAGGTTTCTTGATGCAAAAGGCAACAGGCCTGGTAGGACTGTCTGCCCCATCTCCTGTATAATGCACATTAGAGTATTCTCTAAAGGAACTTTGTGTTTGAACTGCATATTTTTAAATGTTGTCCAGCTTTGCTTACAGCCCTTTTGGACTTGCTGTTTTTATGCTGTGAGTCTGTAAGCTGTATTTCCAGTTGTCACAGCACACGACTGCAATAGAATTGGCTTCTTCCGTTAGAAGACAATGCTGTGTCCTGTCCTGTTTAAATCTTACCTAAGTCAAGTGAGAAAAATAATACCCATGAAGCTTTTAGAAAAGTTAATAAGCAAAGATTTGCTTTTCAGCTTTGTTAATGATATAAAGAAGTCTCTTTAGGATTCCTTAGCATTGAGTATATGTGACCACAGGGAACTGTGGAGCATTGAATATTATTTTTTCCTGTGCGTATCATCTTCCTTTAAGCTGGATTACAGATCACTTCGTGTATTGCTTAGGTTGGTCCTAGACACAATTCTGCTTTCCTCCTCGCTGTAATAAAGCCACTGCTGGAGTAGAAAGCAGCAGCTATTGAGCATCTTACATTAACATTGAGTGGTTTAGGACTGGAAATGCTTATCACTACATTGGAATAAACCTGCAGTAAAACATTTTGTAGCATAATGTCAGACTTCATTCAGAAACTACGTGATGATGGAAGGCACATAAGTGTTACATGGTCCTTACTTATGAACCCCACTTCTGAGTCTCATTAAATAAAGTTACTTCCAGTGGCACAGATCCACTTAATGCTGTGCTTAAATGTTGATCTAGAAGATCTCAGAGGGAACAGATCACACACAATATGACTAGCAAAGTTTCGTGCAGCTTGTGGGTATGTAGAAATATGTAGAAATGTTGAAATATGTAGAAAACAGCCTATGAAACGAAAGCTAGAGCATCTTGGAGTGTCAGGGTGCATGTGTTTTCTTAAGCCTGCTGAGGTAAGGTTTAATAAACTCTGCTTTTGTGTTTCAGGGAGAATCAGTGTGAGATAGAGGCTAGTGGAAGTGTGAGTGTTGTCCCTGTGCACACTCTTCCCAGCACCTATCTGCAAAAAGTGCCGGAGCAGCCAGAAGATGCTGACAACCAGAAGAATGTGACTCGGATGATTCAGCCACCGCTGGACAAGACGACCACTGTGAACATCCCTGTCACTATCACGGCCCCTCCAGGGGAAACCACTGTCATACCAAGTGAGTGCCTTTGTTTCCCTGCTATTCACTATGAAGCAGCCAGAAGAGAGATCTGTCTTAAAAACAAAAAAAATCCATGCCCCAGTACTGGGCAACGAGCTCAGTACATGAGCAACGAGCTCTCTGGTCCTCCAGCATCCTTGTGGGAGATGGTCGTGGGGACCTGATATTGCTCTATGTTCTAAAGATCATGCAGCCTGCAGGAACTCAATTTGTGAGGGTCCCCTGGTGTGTCTTGAAAACACTGGGTGAGATCTCCTGGAGATAGCAAGAGCTTGTCCATCTATCAGTCCATAGTCAACCCAGACTATGTAAAAGAGAAGGAGGAACAACGAAGCTGAGTAGGCAAGAGCTGTGTAACAAAATAAGCAACAAAACTTCCCCAGAAGACGAGTCATGACCCTTTCCATGTGCATTGGACCCAGTCCTCCCCTCTACATTACTAAGTCTGCTTGCCGCGGTGTTTGCGCCAGTCGAGCAGCGCTGCAGCTCCTCTGGTGCCCCAAGGGCCTTGGGTGGCCATGAACAGTGCAGCAAGGAGCTCATAGTGGTGGCGCTGCATTAGAGTCGGTGGACTGAGGCAGACGTCTTTGCTTATTACCTGGCCCCACCGTGGAATGGCAGGCCTTCCATGGCACATGGCTATCACAGTGACCGACCCTTGTGTGTCCTGGGCACTGTGGGGTTGTGATGATGGTGTAACCTTGGAGCCTTTTGCATTCCTCTTACAGAACTCAGTTTCAGAAGATCCACCTAAAGCTGATCTTTTCTAGGGCTATATACTCTGCCTTGTAGCAGAGTAGATTTATGGGCTCTACAGACTGTCCCAAGATGATTATGCCCATGCTCAACATGTGCCTTGCGTACACTCCGGGAATGCACCCAGCCCCTGAGTCAACTTGAGGCCACTCTGGCAGTGCAAACATTGCTGTAAGGAAACCTCGAGAGCTGCTCAGAGGTGGAGTGCAGAGCCCAAGAGGTTTGCATCAAGTCAGAAGCTGTCAGGACTCTGCTTCCCACGAGGCACAGATAAGAGCTAGCTATTTGTATTTTTCCATTGTATTCTGACAGCCACATGAGATTTATCTTTTTTTTTCCTTATTATTTTTTGGCAATTTTACTCTGTTACAGTACTGAGTTCCTGTCTGTCACGATTTATCAGAATCTCTCTTTGCTGGCTATTTCTAATATATCTGGCTTGAGATACAGTAAGGGATTTATTGAACATGTCACTCACTTGCAATGAAATACCATTTTGTTGCAAAGTAGAAAAGTAATAATAAAACTGCCTCTAACTTATTGCAAGTGGGTGGCTTTTTGGTTCCAAGTGCCATGAATTAATAGACAAGTGTATATATCTGTCAAAGAAAAGAACTTCAAGCATAAAATGTCTTCCTGCTCATATATTAATCATCACCTTAAGTAAATTTTCATTTAAACCTGATGAGAGTGGAATTTTGGTGGAGACTAGAGGGATCAAGAAAAGTTAAAAACCTAATATGAAATGAAGCTTGGCACATTCATACAAGGGGGAACTGGGTCAAAAGTGAGGTATTGTATGTAGGCGCAGGATTCAGTGGTCCAAGAAGCCCCTTCCATACCCATTTTCCTGATGCTGTGAAGTTTAGCCTCTTAGACCATGAATTATCAAAGATTACCTATGAATTTGCTCTCCTGCAGGTTCCAGAGGCAACACCTCTACTAGTTTGTGGAGAAGGATTTCGAACTGTGAGGTTGATTAGGGTTACTGTCTCTTTTCTTTTCTTGGATCACCAGCTGATCCTCTCTCCCTCATTATTTACAATACTTGGCACCAGATTTCAATCTCCAGCTTGGCAGCTCTTGAGTAAATAAATGTAAGGTTTCTGTGTTTATCTGCACTGGGCATCTTCATTTCCTGGCCATTTCAGATACAGTGCTCATCAGTGGAGCAGTTAAGGAGCAATATAATTGTAGTGTATATCTCATGGTTGTAAATAGCTGTGATAATAATCAAATGATTGTTCATTGCATTTAATCGATGTATTCAAGGCAGCTCTTCTCTATGCCAGCTGCATTTTTTCCACATCCAGCTGTTGCAGGCAGCCTGCTGTGTGAAGGATCCGGATACATATATTTTTTTCTCTCTCTCATTTCTCTTTCCTGAAATTCACATTACAGTGAACAACGTGGAATTTGAAAGCAAAACAGAGGAGAAGAAAGATGTCGATGACCTAACAAAAAATGGGCCCAAACCGATCCTGCCTTACAGTTCCATGTTTATCTTAAGTCCTACAAATCCGTAAGTCCTCTCTCTATTGCTGCTTATGGTTTACTTGTACTTCAAGCATGAGTATTTAGAGAAATAACATTAGCTTGATCTTCATCTCTGTCAGTCAAACACACTGGAAAATGAAATAAATGCCTATGTAGATTGCAGACCAGATGCTGCCATGCTGCTGACCTATCCTATGGGAATAAATTGCCAGTATAGGGAAAAGAGTCTGACCTAGGCAGACTTTTTCTAATTGCCCTGCTGGTGGTTACATAGGAAATCATTCAATTATAGATCAATAAGGAAAACATGTCCAATGTACTTCAGAATATGGAAAAGAGATTGTTAGGAAGGCTACTGCCAGCTAAGGAGTATTTCTGATGTCAACAAATTCTTGCAGGTTCCCCAGCTAGAGCTTTTTCCGTATTAGTACCATCACATCACTGAAAACTTTGAACTTTTGGGAAAACACGAATATTTTTCATTTGCTAAAGCTGAGAGTACAGCTTGGGATTATAACATTTCTTCTGCTTCAGGCACCTCTGCCTCGTGGGGAGCTTTGCACTCAAAACCTGTAAATACTGAACATGTCACTTCGAAGTGCTACAGGACTAGACAAGTGCAGCAGGAGTTATAATAATTCTAGCATAAAGGCCTGTGAGTCATTTTAAGTAATAACTAGGGGCAACAGAAGTTGTTTGAAAACAGGCTGGTAGCAGATGCGATCTCTTTTCTCGTGTTCAGTTAGACGTGTTACAGTTCTTAGCTGTTGTCTTCTGTGGTTGGGCTCCACATGCTCGGATATCTAAGATGGATCCGAGCCCTTCATTCAGGGGGGACAGTGATTCACTGTCTTTCCTTGATTCAAGGGAACGATGAGTGATTTGAGGTCTTCTCCCATGCAGAACTATGAGATCCTGGGGGTGTCTACAGTCAGTGGAACAAAATAGGGCCGTGTTCATGCTGCCTCCTGGGAGTGTTCATTTGCGACATCAGAACTGCATCTGTGGTAGAAGCCATGGTCTGGCACCCCTGGATAGTAGTCAGGCTGAATCATTTCCCTAAAAGCCAGTGCCAACTGCATAATTCAGGCTACAGCACCACATGCTCCAGGATAATATAATTGTGAGTATGTACACAGATGGAATTTATCAGTGGCAAAAGTTGGAGGCTAGTGCCACTAGTAATAGAGAGAAAATGACCCCAAATTACTACTGACGTAATCTCCAAAAGGAAATGAACTGAAGACTTGACATGTGCCCCTTTGTTTCAAGCCCACAAGAGAGACATTTGTGTTTCCTCTTTGTCTTTTCCAGCCACCTGCCCATTAGACCTCATAATGGTTGAGGATGACTGAGTCAGAAGCCCAGAAAGTTTTCCCTTATCAGAATGCTGTAATGACATTGGGCAATTTCAAATAAAGCAACACATTGTTTGAGTTTGTGTAAAACACAGTGAATGGTAGGGGAGAGCGGTAGTGGATGGCGTGCACTCATGGTGCAGCAGAAAATAAGGATGAACTTGATGGCACAAGTAGGAAGCATTCGAGATATGGAGCTTGTACTCCAGCTGGCTGGATGAGGGATCGTTAGTTTGTTCCTCCTATTTGTTGTTTGGATGTGACCACCAAAAATGAGCAGTAATTGCAGAAGGGCTGTTAAAGACAGCATTGCAGAGGCAGGAAGCTAGGTAGCGCCCAAGGAATGGACCAGGCAGCTAGGGACACGGCGAGAATTCCTGGCTTTCTAGGTACATTTCACTGCTCGTCTCTCACCTTGTCTCACAGTTACAACCTTGGGAGCCTCATAGTTCATGATTTGCTTTTTCCTCTTGCCCTCCTGCTCTGGCAAAAAAGCTCTGCCAAAAGACCACTGAAATAAAAAGTTTGCTGAACAGAGTTGTTATTACACAGAGCCAAAGGGTGTGTAATAGCACAGAGCCCTTTGTCTGTGTTTGTCTGTGTAAGACAAAGGCCAAGACTCTGAGCATCAACAACATCAAGACACAGTCCCGATAATCCCCTTAGATCTTACTGCAAGTGTTAACTTATCAAGAATGGTCTTCCTGCCTTCCCAAGATGTGATTTTTCACAATACCTATTTCCAAATTACTCCCAAACCCCACAGGAGGTGCATGATCAGGACGTTGCTAGCTTGCAGAAGAATTTTGAAAAGCATAATTGAGATATATTGCTCACGAAGTGCCACCCTTTCTAAGCACACATGAATTTACTGTTTTTTTTCCTTCCCTCAAGCAGCCCTGGCAGTTTAGAAATGTTCCTGCAGCTCATTGTATGTTATGAATGATTAACATCTAAAAATAGCGACCTGTTACTTCTCTGATGAATAGAGTTTTGCGTGTGAATTAGTGGTTACAAATGCTGTTGAAACGTTGCCTTTCGCTTCTGTGGATTCATAGAGCAAGATGATGATTATCTTCTGCTGGGTGGATAACTGGAGTTAAGGGAGCCACAAAGAACGGGGCTTTCTGTCGTCTCATATTGAGTCTGTTTCTCCAGTATTTGCACATCTTGCTCTGCCTCCATTGGCATTCTAGAGAAAGGAAGTATATGAGCAGATGTAGAAAAAAAAATAATTTTAATCTAGCAGTTAGATATTTGTTTGGAGTAAATGCTATATAGTAACTGAATTGCTTTCTCAGCTAACCGAGTTGTTGGTCAGGTCTGTATAATTTGATCCCCAGACAGGAGGGACAAATATGTAGATGACAAATAGAGAGCAAATGTAGAACTCTGTGCATGCAGTTAAATGTGGGAATATGTGCTCAGGTAGATTTTGCTGAGGTTTGTGAGTGATTTTGCATTGCTTGGAAATTGAACATTTGTCACTTTTCTTGAACACAATTTGTGAGCAAGATGCTTAGGTTAAAGTAGCCACATACATTATTATAAACTACGTGTCTGGCTTATGAAGAACAGCTTAGAAAACGTGCGTGTAGAGGTGCCTGGCAAGAGGAAAACTGCTAGAATTAACACTTAGGTGAAATAACCTCCGTAGCTACGAGTCCCAAAGTGTGCAGCATACTTCTCAATTTCAAAGAGATTATTTGATTTTAAAAGGATTTTAAAACTAGATTTGAATCTCATAGGATTCTCGCCTGCAAGTTCAAAGTGAAAAAGGATTGATAGGCATATAAATGATTTGTAGAATTGAATTACAATGGTCAAAAGCTCTCAGTGCTGTTTAGATAGATGCCGCTGCTTTGCAGAAGGGTGAAGTCAGTGCAGTGCAGAGATGTTAAGTGTCTTACCCTGAATCTCACCACAGATCTGTTGCAAAGCTGAGGTTAAAGCCTTTAATACAAATTGCAACTTTCTTATACTTACTGTAATAGGAATCATAAAGGTAATGTTTGTGTTGAACATAATTTTTCTGTCTTTTGTACAAAGAGGCATCCACAGTAGCTCTATGTGCTTTTGTTGCTTTCAGAATTCGTCGCCTGTTCCACTACATCGTCAACCTGCGCTACTTCGAGATGGTCATCCTCATAGTCATAGCCCTCAGCAGTATTGCCCTGGCTGCAGAAGACCCTGTTCAAGCTGAATCACCAAGGAATGATGTGAGTGCTGGCAACATAGCCAGAATAATCAAAGGAATCTGTGTATCAGTAATGATCTGCAAGATCTACAAGCAATATCTCTTTCTGATCTTTAATAGCTGTGTAATGAGTTTTAACAAAGGGATTTTATCACTGTCTTACTCTCCTGATGTCTCTTAATGCCGTTATCCACTATTGTGGAAGAGAAACCCCAGACTTCCACACAAATGCAGGCAAATAAGCTCTCTAGGAAAGGATATTCAAATATTTTAATTTGAAATGTAGCCATTTTACCTTATACCTACCATATGCTCAGGTGTGCTGAAGCAGCCACACTCAGACACACGCTGCATTCTGACCAGGATTGGAAAGATTATTTTTTTAATTAGATGATTCAAGTTTGTGCCTAAACTATCTGACACCTTCCCCTGTGAGGAAATTTATCCATTGACATTATCGTAAATGGACCTTTGCTAGAATAGAGTATTTATGCTTTGGTTTTGTGATGATTATTTCTGTGTGTTGTCTCCTCTAAGACAAATTTCTCTTTCCAATGTAGGCCCTGAAGTACTTGGATTATATATTTACGGGTGTCTTTACCTTTGAGATGGTGATTAAGGTAAGGATTTCTCCAAATAGGGCAGGACACAAGTCCATGCAGATTTTATGCGTGGTAGATGAAGTAGAGTTTATCTAAACTTGTTTTCTTAAAACATCTTGTATCGATGTGTTTCCTCCAAAGATGATTGACTTGGGGTTGCTGCTCCACCCCGGCTCCTACTTCCGTGACCTGTGGAATATCCTGGACTTCATTGTGGTCAGTGGGGCCTTGGTGGCATTTGCCTTCTCGTAAGTACATCCTCATTAAAATCCCAATTTCTAGGAATAAGCTGCAGAGATGGGCGGGACCCTGGTGTAGAGCTAGTTGAAGTGCAGAATTTGTGGATATATTTCTCAGTGAAATGTTCAGTTTGCACCTTTGAAAACCTCAAAGGTAGGGGAGGAAAAGCCCTTATTTGTGTTGTAGAGTCTCTTGAAAATTCTCCCAATTTTATAAGTCCATTCTCTGTTCTTTCAAATATGAGTCATGATTTTTGTGACCTGTTGGCCAGCTTTTTTTGTAAGGACTGATTATGACATGCTCTGGTAATTGTCCAGGATTTTTTTAAATTTTTTTCTTGTTATGAAAGAATAGCTGAGATAGGTGAGATCTCAGTGAAATCTTTGCTAAACATTTTTAGTTATGGGTTTTCCTTGTATTTATGCCTTTTGTATTTTCCTCTTGTATTCTTCTCTCATTCAGGGAATGCCACTTCCTGAGCTTAGTCGTTCCCTTTCTCGAAGCACCACTGCCTGTCTTTGACATTAAATAATGTTACGTATGCCTCTTTAATGTCAGAGAGGATTTTGAGCAACAGACACTGAATTGTTTTAAAAAGTGAAGATTAGTATTCAGTTTGAGTATTTTTCTGGGAACAGTAACATAGGTTCTTCCAAACGTGGGGACCTCGAGTGCGATTGTGGAAATCAGTTCTCCACTTGTATTTGCTAACATTTTCTATCCTCCTGGGATATTCTAGGAATTGACCTTGATACAGATTAGAAGAAATGGCCAATTTAATCTTCTGATAAATTAGCCTTGAATAATTGCAGTGAACATTTAGCATTTCTTGCCCCCAAATTCACTCACCTGTTTGCTGACGTGATGATTAATGAAGGTGAAGAAATTAACAGCATTTTATCTGCTAATGAAAAAATGCATTCACCTGGCAAGGAAGGGTGACGATATTTTATATATTTTTAGACCAACAGTAATTTTTAGGCAGCCAGCCACAGCTATTGCTCCTATGATGTGGCTGTACATCACTCTGCTGATGGAAAATACCTTTGTGTCCCCGGCAGACTAAAAACTTAGTGGATCTTTCCTCTGATAAAGTTCACCTGGAATGTTTCCCCGAAGTTTGTCATCTTCTGCAATGTCAAATTCCTTCCCCATTCCTGCTGAAAGATCTGTGTTTTGCATCTTTTAGTCTTCTTTATAGCAAACGCTGGATAAAAAGCATCTAAGATTGGCACGGCTGATAAAGTGCTACTCATCCATTGGTTCAAGAATTTTTACTCCTTTTTGCAATGAAGAGGTATTAAAGATGGAACAGAGGAAATGGTCATTAAAATCATATTGTTCTTTGAATCAACTGTCACCAGGGCCTTCCTGTGAATGGTTAGATGATCAAGCTGCATCTTTCGCTCTCCCCTAGAGGAGGTGACAATTTTTTGAATAGAGGTATTGGGGTCTAGGCTTTCTGCACCCAACCCTGCCCTGAAGAATTGTTTCTATCTTGGAGCAAACCTTGCCCAATATACATTTTTTTTTTTCCAAAGGAGCCTGTCCCCTCTCTTTTGGAAACTTTAGCACCATGCATTAGAAATTTGTTTCTCCAAGGAGCTGGGTGCTACTTGTAGGTAAAGCCATTTGCAAGGGAAGAAACAAGTGGTCTTGGTGAATGTCTTTCCAAAATTGCACCTCAGAAAATGGCCTGTTTTTTAAGCTTGACTAGACGTGTATCCAGCTCCTTGTCCCTAGGTATGAAGGATATTACCATAACATCTCTCAGATCCAAAAGGGGTAAAACTGAGTTAAGATAAATCTTCTATTAAAAAGAATAAACAGATAAATAAATAAGAGCTCTGTAGGATGGGAAATATAAAAGTAAAATAATGTTAGCCACAAGTTTTACTTTTCAGAGTGATATTGCCCAATGTCTGTGGTTCACTCTGAATTTCCCAACCCTTTTTCGTTAGGGATTCCCACCGTGAAGGCAGGCAGCCTGGGCGAGGGGGTATTTAGTCAACCGTTGAGAACTGCTCTGTGTGCGGGGAGAGCAAACACCAGGGCAGGCCTTTAAAACAGCCTCTCTTTGAACACGGATTTCTTTTGGACAAGATATTGATTAAAAGGAAAGATTTCTAATCTTTCTCGGTCATCTTTGAGCTCAGGATTTCCATTGCTCACACTGGCTCACGAATTTCTGTCAGCACTTTTTCAGGCCTTATATGAATTACTTCGTGCTGTCTCTGATCTGAAATGCAAGCAGGAGATGCAGTCATTCCTATGAGGTGACTTGCTCCCCGGGCCTTCGAGGCCTGTTCTGAGCACTTAGAGCCTTAGGCTGCTCAGATGAAAATTAAACAGGCAAGTACTCAACCCAGCTGTGTCTGTTTGGACCCACTGAGCCTGTCGGATATCCTGGAAATGAACTTTTGGAGAAAGAGCTCGCCGATCTTTGTTTTGTTGGTGGGATTTTTGCGAGCAGATGCTGGAGTCCTGTCCCTCATCATCAGTGTCACTGTTAAAATGTATTTCGTGCGTCTGTTGCCAGTTCCTGTTTGCAAGAGCGCATGATTATCCTTCAACCAGTGTGACTTAATTCACTATCTGAACGTTCTTGACCTCCCCGTAAAGGTGATCTGGGTTAATTTCTTGCTGAATAGACATATCACTGAAAAGCTGGCAAAACAGACCTCTCCGGAATGCTGGCAACCATCTGTATTTGTTTGGACAGGTGATAATAGAAGTTGTTGTTGCAAGGTACATGAAATTCATGGCAACCTTGCAAATTGGATACCAATTTACTCTCTGCCTGTAACATTTCACCAGGAAAAAACATTTTGGAAAAAAAACCCACAACATTTTGAAAGCAATGTTCCAAATGATGTGCCAGAAAGAGTAGTATTTTTGTAACGATAATAAAATTATGTCTCCCATGTGGCAGTGTATTTCAAAGTGAAATACCTTTCTTTTCCTAGAGATAAACATGCCACAAACATATAGACTTGTTTTAGTCTTTAGGGAATTGGAAATAAAGAAGCTTAAGGTAAGCTAGTAAATATGTCATCAAAATTTACCAGTGCAGAGCAAAAAATGTTGCATGATAGAAGGCAGATAGGAGTAGAGGGAAATTTCATTTTTACATTTTCAACAACAGAAACGTAGCTGAGATGCATGGAGTTTTGCAGTACTGTTTGAAAAATCAGTGATTTTAATAGCTTTTGCCAACAAACAGAATAACAGAAGTTATTTACGTCCCGAGGTGTCAGTGGGGTGGAAGCGTATTTGCACTGTCTGCTGGTCGGTCAGGGGCGGTGCAGGGTGGGGATGTGCTCGCTGGCTGCTTTCCTGCTGTGTCATTTTATGAACATGGTGGGTGTTGGGGGTGCGGGACGGGGGGGATTTTTGCCAGCACATAAGTGTACGTGCATGGGGTGCACTGTATAGCCTGATGTTTCTGTTTGTCATTGACTCTGCTCTTTCTTTGTCTTCTTCTTGCTGGAATCTCTCTAGGAGTTTCATGGGGTAATACGTTATTCCTGTCTCTCACTGCACTGTTTTGCCTGTCCAGTCTGTGTGCACACACTTGCCACTGTGGAAATGACCCATGTTCCACCCATTGCATCGACTCCTTTGTCCCTTTATTACCCATCATTCAGTGAATTGTATTTTCCCTTGACAATTCTCATCCATCCCAACTTTCTTTAGCCGGAGGAGAGGAGCAGTCGAGAAAGCCGGGTGGCCATTGCTGTACTTGACTGAGAATCAGATCCTCTGATGGACAGATATGTCCACATCAAAAAAAAGGTTGGGGGAACAACTTAGGGAGCACATCTTTAATGCATAAGTTGCAGTTCTCAGAAAAGCTGAATTTAGGTTTAAAGCAGGAATTTTATTCTCTGGAGTTCTTTAGGACTTCACTGACAAGGAGAACCGCAGGGCGATGAGGTGGGCTCCAAGAGAGGTCTTTGTGCCCTGCAAACCTGGACCTTGTCTTTCCCTTCCACCTCCCTTGGCCGCTGCCAGGGCAGCGCTGTTCGGCGGAGCCCGTGCCCTTGTTAGCGCGGGGATGCAGGGATCTACTTGGTGCCGTGGGATTCGGGATGCAGGGATCTACCTGGTGCCGTGGACGTTTCAGGCCATCGCGGTGGGCTCCGACTCCACCCTGCACTGGATATTGGATGATCTTCCTCTAAGAGGCACATGTGCGTGAAATCAATGCTGCTAGCAGCAGAAACACAAGCAGGAAGCTTCTGTTTTAAAAAACTATTAATTTTTAAAAGGATTATTTATTTATTACAGGGGAAAAGGCCAAAGCTCTTTTTAATTTTTGTTTTGTACTGAATAAATGAGCAGCAAACTGCCCCAGGAAAAACAGAACTGGTCCAATGCAAGCCGAATTAACCTAATGCAATTTTTCTATTTTCCTTGTGCTTTATTTTGTTGTTGTTTATTTTCCCTCAGTCTCAAGGCTTGTTTGCCATCTGTCTTTATCCTGCTTGCTCTCTAGTTCTTCTGAATATTTTTGTTATTCTGCAGTTCAGCTAAGAACTTTCTTCCATCCAGATTTATTTTGGTAGTTAGAAATATGCAGTTAGGACTGTTCTGGTCAAATGTATGCTCATATACACCGTTTGATTGAATCGTTATTCTTTTTGGCCCTCCTGTTTTGGAGCAGGTAGCTTTGTACTCGAGTAGCATAAAAGACAAGGGGAATGGGATAGGCCTCTTCAAAAACACTAATTTGTATAGGTTTTTATTTACACCTTGAGAAAGGCGTATTTAAGCAAAATGCAGCGTGCTCTGCCCTAGTTCTTAGTGCTACTCCTTTGTAAAAGTTTTCTCCTATAGCAAGAATCTGTGAGAATAAATATGTACGGCTTTTAAAATTCTCTATGTAATGTAGATCCTAAAGTCTATTAACTTTTAATCAGCTCGTGCTTTTTATTTGCTTGCAAGGAAAAACCATCAACTCTTCTTAGTATCCTTCTTTCAGGCAGAAGGAATTTTTAAGGACTGGAGCTGCCTTTCCTTTGGTTTGAAGTTCCTCGTGCAGCCTCCTGCCTCTGCGCATGAGGAGAACGGCGCCTTCTTTCACACACCCAAGAGAGGAGGTTTTCTCTGACCTGTCTGGCCCCCAGGAGTGGCTCTGCTTGACCTTCCTGGAAATCCCAGGTCCATCGAGGTTATTGCTTCAGGCTTGGAGCCAGCCCTGTAGGACCCGAGCGAGCTCCTTCAGCGCTGGGACGTCCCTCTGTTCCCCGCCTGGGGCTTTGCTTCCCCCAGCCCCTATTAGTGTAGTTGTGATTTAGCAGAGAGACACAGCCGCGTGCGCTAGAGAAGGTTTTAGAGCTTCTGCAGTGAGGACTACCAGAAGGTTCAAAGCAGAAATGTTCTGTGGTTCTGCCCAAAAACAGACTAGGGCTGTCACAGTCTCTTAGCCCCGTTGCGACCTCTGGAAGTGCTTGTGCTGCTAAACTGGACTATTGTTAATGTTGTTGATTTGAAAACTGGAAATCTGACTCCAAACGACTAAGAATTGGATATGCTTCTGGGCCCATGTGTCCCTACAATCCTACATGCTATTTTTTTCCTCTTTACACCCCAACTACACGTCTTAATGTGTACTACACACCTTAATCCTCTAAGCTTCATTCTTTCCTTACTGCTACGTTCTTAGCCCCTATCTCTATGTCGTGTTCTGCCCTGCCTTCCTCATCCAGCCAAATTCCCAATGCCTGGATAACATGGAGCAAGCCCTTTGATTTGCTTGGCCCTGAAGGGGAGCAGCAGCGATGGGGCGGCCTGGGAGGTGGCACCCACGGTGAGCGACCATCACCCCCGTGGCCGGGCTGCTAGAGTAGCAACGTGGCAATACATTTCCCTTCTTTCCTGCTGTTTTCCGTCCCCACAAACTCAACAAATTGCTAAGCATTCAGTGGTTTCCAAGAATGGCATACATAAGGAGCAGACAGAGTTGTCTGAGCAATAAGTGTTACCTGGGGACCACCAGCCCGGCCAGCCCTGATCAAGGTGTCGGGGGGACGGTTACTGCAGCAGGGTCTCTGCTTGCTTGGCCTCGATGGCATGAGAGCAAGGGCACGAAGGCAAACGTGGGCTGCATCTTCAGTGACACCAAAGCCTAAAGTCAGAGGCAGTAGAAGCTACACTTGCTGTGATTCCATCCTCTGAAACAGATGAAAGAGTCTTTATTGGAAATGGAAAATTATTTCTTTTGAATATATAACAACTCTTCTGCAGCATTAATTCAATCCTGAGAGCATTGGGCTGATTTAGCTTATTAGAGCCACAGCAAAGGTCGTCCACTGACCCTGCTGAATTGTGATGGATGCTTGGCCCTCCCTCCCGCTGCTGCTGCTGCTCGGGAGCAGCACATGGTGCTGGTACCCGCCAGGGTAACCAGCCCGCTCCGAGGGCCTCCGTGTCCGCGGAGCTGAGGACGGGGCTGCTGCTTCTCCTGCCCGTTGGTTGGAGCTCCTGGCTGGAGCTGGCCCCACGGGGCAGCGCAGGCTGCAGCCGATGCCCCCGCCGGCTCCTGCGGACCTTGGCGCATTGCTTCTCCATGGGCACCAAGGTTACTGCTCCGGGCTGCAGCCGGAGCTGCAAGTTGAGCCCTTTTGTCGCGCCTGTTAACTGTTAATCTCCCGTAAGAAAGAAGGATCAGGCCTCCCGCCCTCCTGTCGAACTGGTGTGATTTTTATCTCGGCCCACAGCAGAAGCAGGATAAAGCCTAAAATACTTTTAGACTGTGAATTTTATGCACTTAGATCTTTGCTGGCAGCTTTGTTGGCACATAGGGAGCTCTTGTGCTGTCTGAAGTCATTTGTCATGAGAAGCAGCCACTGTCATTGGTGGTATTGAGTAGGAAGCCAATGGGCCTTGAGGATCAGCTATGTTCTTTCCCTCTGGAGAACCTGCGTTTGAGTCCACTAGAAGCAGGAGGAGAGACTCTCCATCTCACTGAGTCGCACCTAGGTCATTCAGCTGCCAAGGGAGGGCTCCTCTCTCCCCTTCAGGTGCCCGTCCATTGTACAGGGCTGCCTGACTGCTGGGGAGCAGCAGTGGGGACCCTGCACTCTGCTCTCTGTGCATGTCTGGCATCTCTGGGCTTATCTCTTTTGTTGCTTTCCTGGTGGAAAGAGGAATCTTAGCAAACTGGGAGAGGGTAGAGGAGGTATCTCAGCATCTGCTCGACATACGATTCATTCATTCATACGTCTGCTACTTCAGTACAGCCTCAGAGCCCAGCCTGCAGTCATGAATAAAGGCCTGTGAAAGGCTTTCATGTCATTTCTCACCTCATACGAAATGAAGAGGAATGCCACTGTTTTGCTGTGGGGTTGGAAGAAGATGTAACTGTGCCCTCGAGGAAAAAGTAATTTTTTGTTTATATTGGAAATGCGCTCGGCAAGAAACTCTAACCTTCCCCTTTAACCTCAAGCTGATAACGAGAGGGCTGGTCTCACATCTTGCACGTAGTTGTACCAAAGCTGAAAGTAAATGTGTCCGAGGGCGTCTGCATGCGTACCCGGTGAGGTGCACTAGTTCTGTTCCCAGCATGTAATATGCCTCATATTACTTGGTGCAGCGTGGGCTGGGTGGCATGCCACCCAGGGGGACGGTGTGGGTGCAAAGAGGAGGAATGGGAAAGAAGAGAGCTGTCCCTTCGCCTGTGGAAGTGCCTCTTCTTCCAGGTTGCTGCCAGCTTTCCTAGACACCATCTGAGAAGGGCAAGGAGCACCCGGAGAAACGGTGCTGGGATGAACAGGCCACGACTGGTGCCCTGACCGCTGTGGCTACTGTGTTGTTACCCCAGCCATGATCATTGTCTGGCTGAGAACTTGGGGCAGGAAGGTCCCGAGCTCCTTGCGGAATAGCTTGGAAGGGAAGGGAAGGGAGGCTGCAGCGCACACGCAGCTGAGCTCGGCGAGGACCATGTCCTGCCTGCAGCTGCCTCCGCTCTCACCGGGTGCAGAGCTGCATGTGTGAGGGGTCACCCCAGACCCGTTGAAACCTCGCGGGTCTGTAGGCATCAGAGCGAGCCACCTGCGAACCCAACAGTCCACCTGCGAACCCAACAGTCCCCTCTCTTCTTGTGCCTTTTCCCCCTTGCAGAGGAACCAAAGGCAAGGACATCAACACCATCAAGTCCCTGCGAGTGCTGCGGGTCCTGAGACCGCTGAAGACCATTAAACGGCTGCCAAAACTGAAGGTTAGAGACTCACCACAAACCTTTCCTTCTCTGGAGATTTGCCACTGGCCTGAGCGGGAGCTGGCTTGAGTAAACTCAGCCTGAGCTAATTCTGTTCCTTTTGTTTTGTTGCAATTAATCTCTTTGCCAGATTTATAAAAATAGTTGCCCAGATGTTTAGAAAACGTCAGATGTGTTTTTGACAAGCATTGTATGCATTTTTGTGAATAATTGTGAATACACATTAAAATCAAACTTCTAAAAAAAAAAGCAAAAAGAAAAAATCTGCATATAAATTAAATTAGAGTATATGAATGTGATATCCTTAAAATGATATGTGAAAAAATAGATTTTGGAGTGTTGGACTTTGACTCCAGAGCTTACTATGAATATTGCAAGATTTTCCACACGCTTTCTAAAGAAAAATGTTATTACTCTATGAAAAATTTTAATCTGCTCATCTTTTCTATTAAAGAGGATGTACTGCAGGGTTTTATAGCAGTACCCTTTCATCTCTAAAATACCAAGTTGCAAAGTAAAATAAATGTAATGGCCTGTGGTTACTTATTGAATACTTATTGAATACTAACTCTAGAATTTTTTGAGAAACACCCAGGCCCTGGAAGTAGAAAGTGGAAGAAGTTACAGAATTAAATCCTGGAATTTGAGGAACTGCAAGTTCTTGTAGAATGTCTTCATGTAACAGTAGAGTTTCCAGGCTCTTTTCTATGGGAGGTGGCAGGGGAAAGAAGGGTGCTTGTGCATTAGTGAAATTGTTTCTCAAATTCCTGTTTTAACATTGGGTAATGTAAAAATCTGACTCAACCATTATTAAGATTTGCTTTGTCCGTACTTGTAATTCATGCTTCATTTTCTTTTCGTGCAACTTCATGTGTACTAAAATCATGACAAAAGACACGGAAGAGTAATATTGAACAATGTAGGAAAAAATGTCTTTATTGCTTCCAAATTAGAAATGCATAGCTCTTGGGTCACAAAATCATCAGTATTACCTCTATCCCATTGCACAATGCAGAACGTTTACTTTTTATTGAATATATTCTTTATTTTCAAGTTATTTTACAAAATTATTTTACCGTTTCTAAAGGAGCATTCAGAAATCTCTATGTGAAGCAGAAGTCATTCACATGGTGTTTCTTCAAAATTCATCTTATTTTTTTCCTGATTTTTTTTTTTTTTTTTGTGTGTGTGTGCAACAAACTGCAAGATTAATAGAGCGATTAGAGAAATTTCTGGTGTTTAATTCAGGATTTCTGGTTTACATCAGGAGTATAATTCTGTGACTTACTTCCATTCAGAGAAACAGAAACAACATTGTTCAGTCAGTAACACTGCTCAATTTCTAATATGACAAGCTTCTCAGGCTAAAATTAAACTGCAAATTGCTTGTAACAATGAATCAGTGACTAATAACCAAATAAATGGATTTGAGAAGTCATTTGCAGACAGTTCAGTAGTAACATATGCTGACTATATTATTTGCAGTTAATTTTGATAGGACTTAATTAGAAAAATAATGTTCAAAGCATTTGCTTGTTTTGTATCTGATATTTTTTGTTATTATTCAACAAGTTCAAGTAATATGCAATGAGGAACATATTTGTTAAGTTTTTACCCTATCCACTGTGAATAAATTAAACACAAGTATGGTTTTCATTTCAACAGTCGGCCACGAAAATATTTGCTTAGGACTAACCCTCATCTAGACAAGTGGCAGTTGTCTTTGCAAATTTTATGGGCACAAAATTCAGAGAATTCAGGGGTGCAAAATTGCACCTTCTCTCTGTGTTTCCTCCGTGTTCACAGGCCGTCTTTGACTGCGTGGTCAACTCCCTGAAGAATGTCCTCAATATCCTGATAGTTTACATGCTGTTCATGTTCATTTTTGCTGTCATTGCTGTGCAACTCTTCAAAGGCAGATTCTTCTATTGCACTGACGAGTCGAAGGAGCTGGAAAAGGACTGCAGGTACTTCCACAGTGGGCAGGGGCTAGATGGAAATTCTGATTTCCTCTTGTAGCCGTCGCCGACCTAAGCGGCCGATGTTGTTTCACTAGGATATCTGCTGAGTTTGGGTCTCCAGTAAGTACGAGCACTGCTTCAGCAGAATTACCCTAGATGAGAATTTTCCATTTTGTCACTTTAATGGTTTAATCATTTATGGCTGTGGTCTAGCAAGTGCTTACTCAAATGCTTAATGAAACAGGAGAACAGTGTCCATTTCTTGAGCAGGGCTCATTGTGTGTCAGAGGTTGAACATGGAATGTATGTTTTAAGGGGTGGGTGACTTTTCTTTATACCTACTCGTTTGATTTCATAAAGCTCATGTGAATTAGAAAAATAAGATGAATAAATTAAGAACAAATCAGTAGGAGGTTAAAGCACTCCTAATTAGCTACAGAAGGTGGAACGATGTCTGAATACCTTACAAACCCTCTCATGCCCAGTTGCTGGCTTGCTTTTCCTCTTCAGCTGCCTGTCAAGGTGTTTTGTGCAATACTGTATGTGTCATTCCCTGCTTGCCTTTTTCCTTGGCATCCGAGTGGCAGACCTCAGTGCTGTAAGGACTGCCTCAACAGATCCTCTCCTGACAGCCCTACAAGTGATGATGACAGGTTTCACTGAAGTTCTTCTACTGATCTTTTTTACAGAAAGAAACATAGAATTATTGATTAAGTGGGAAGAGACCTCTCTCCCACCCTCTCCCTTTCATGACAAATTTTGAAGTTGGATCCAACTCCACCAAGTATGATTTGGACAACCTTCTCCATCAAACTGCATTTTTTTGTTGTTGTTGTTGTTAGATCAGACAGCTTGAGAACTGCCATGCTGTTAATTACCAACTTTGCCTAATGAATGAATATCTTGATTAAACTTTCTTTCATGCCTAGACCTGAGATACAATTCCTGTGGCTCCTCTAGCCTTTATTTATGTTATAAACCTATGAGCTATAATTTGTGCAGGATGTAGCACAGTCAGAGTCAGGTCTATCAGATGCCTAGTCAGGCATCAAGAAGGTCAACTTTGAGATGCTTCTTCATGAGTAGTGGTAAATGGCTGTCTTGCTTGACTGAATCTCTGTTATTCCTAGGGGTCAGTACCTTGATTACGAAAAAGATGAAGTAGAGGCGCAGCCCAGGGAATGGAAAAAATATGAGTTCCACTACGACAACGTGCTCTGGGCTCTGCTAACACTTTTCACAGTCTCCACAGGAGAAGGGTGGCCCACGTGAGTACCTTGCATGGACAGGGCCAGTCATTGAACTCAGCAGTGATGGTACCTTTGCCCAGCTCCGCGGGACTTGTAACGATAGGTTACTTGTGGGGAAAGGTAGAGGCTTTTATCAGCTAAGCTTCTGGTATGCCTTGTGTGGTTATAGGGCGAATCAGTGGGTAGGACTGTACACTCTTCTCAGCATTCCTCTGAGCTTGCACAGTGCGATGCTTAGGCCAGTTTCAGAACTTAATCGTCCTCCTCCTCCCATCCTTTGCACTCACTATTTAAGTGTAAAATTGATAATATTAATGTAAGAAAACAAGGAAAAAAGTATTATGACTTGCTAAGAGGAAAAGTATGTGACTATGCTGAAAATATACTAGGCATTTGAGCCCAAATTTGTATTTACTGTTCAGTGTAGGACTTTATTTTGGATGTATTTTTTGGCCACAACCCACAATTAGTATTTGTGGTCAGTGATTTCTACATGGCAGGCCTTTCCTGTCCTCCATGTTCACATTCTTACTAAAATAAAGATTAGAACTGGTAATGTCACTCTCCCTCCTCCGCTCCCTCCGTGTTCCCTGGGCTACCTCGAAACCATTTGCAGCTTGCTTCTTTTGCACTTTTATTTCATCCACATCCATTAGAGAAGAAGAGAAGACAGATCTAACTATATCTTCTTCCTTTTACCTGGCTGGAATGGATATGTGAGCCTGTACGTAGCAAATGTGCATCATTCTTGAGACTGGCAAAAAGAGAAAGGATTTTCCAACATATATGCTCAAGGAAAATGCCTTCCCAGCCACAGAGATGGGATTGAGTTTGACCTGAGTATATGTGGAAAACCATCCCCATGGGTGAAGGCCAGTGAGTGACTATCAGGGTGTCATTGGTACTTCACACTGATCTCATTGACTTTTCTTCTCTCTTTGCGCTTGGTTGCAGTGTGCTGAAGCACTCAGTGGATGCTACCTATGAGGAACAGGGTCCCAGCCCGGGCTACCGAATGGAAATGTCTATCTTTTACGTGGTGTATTTTGTTGTCTTCCCTTTTTTCTTTGTGAACATCTTTGTGGCGTTAATCATCATCACCTTCCAAGAGCAAGGAGATAAAGTGATGTCAGAATGCAGCCTAGAGAAAAATGAGGTACCCAAGTCTTCTGAATTTAGCAGCCATGGGAGTTAGCATCTGGGGGTTGGACTGCTTTGATACTGGTGCAATGGTACTCATCTCTCCAGGGCCATAATTAGCTGTAGAGCAATTGTTATCTGCAAGGGAGAGTAAAATACTGTGTTACCACTGAGTATGTGGCAAGAGAGACTGAAGGCGAAACTTAAAGCAATCTAGAGACCAAAGCAATTCCAGAATACTAAGCACTATCATGTATTGCTGTGGACTGGACCTATGCTTCAAACTGAAGACAGTGTTGCATGTTAGCTCAAGCATGCACATATGAAAGGATGACTGAAAAGTTTTGATATTTTAGTGACCAGTCATCAGAAATAAAAATGTAATGCAATTATTTCTGACAGCTTCTCTAATTAGATTATCTTAGTGCCTGTCTAACCCATTGTCCTCCTGACAGCAGCCACAAGTAGATGTTTTGAGAAAGGTGTAAGAACAAGGCAAGCATGAATGATGCTTCCCTTCAATACCCTGCAAATGGTGTCATTTTCAGCTCAGCAACATGCTGAGTTGAACGCAGTTGCTCTGTAGTTAGTAACCGTCTGTGTATCTTTTCTCCATGGATGTGTCCAGTTTCCTCTTGAGTACATGGAGATTTTTAGCATCCACCACATCCTTTGTCCAGGACTCCATAGCTTCAACTACCTGCTATGTGAGAGCCATCTCTTTTCATTTATTTTGAAACTGGAACCTGACTTTTGGTTAAAAGAGATGGCTTTTTAATCAGTGGTTCATTGGTGCATTGTTTGTCCAAAATCAAAGTTGAATGCTTGGAGATAATTAATCCCCTTTTGGAACCAAGAAAGAAAATATTTTTCTTGGGATTTTGCAGTAGGAAAAAAAAATGATGTTTTGACTTCATATCTCCAAGAAGAGATGAGATCTCTGTTTCTCATCTCTAAGATGAGAAAATGTTTCAGAATCAGAACCTCTTATGGGTAGAAACCACTTTTCTATGTACCTTTCTGCCCATAATAATGTGAACAAGAATTACCAAATGAGGTTGTCTTTGAGAGTCACTCAGCAATATTTGGTGGATAATTTGTCAGATGAGTTCGGTTTACATTTCATAGAAGTTCTTGGCTGGACTGTTCTTGCTGTGTGAAAATTATGTGCTTTCACACGATACTTTTTAAGCACAGATACTGCTTTTACTAGTTTTCCAGAATTACCTACCAGGATGAAATGGCAGAGGGTCTTCTGAAGTAAGGCTGTGGACTTAAAACTCACTTTCTTAAGTAGAAAGGGATCAGAACCTACAAGGAGCAGGACAGTGGTGAAGGGCTGTCCCCTAGAACTGCAGGGGCTCACAGGCGTCCAGCATGGTTGGATGTTTCAAAGGGTGTCCAAAAGCAACCACACTTTGGGGATCATGTTCTCTATTCTTCAGTAGGAGTCAGTACTTGGTTTGGGTGTGAAAAACACTTAGAAATAATGTCCCCTGCTGAAAACTTCCCCTGCTCTCCCAGCACTATCCTGACTGATAGATGATGGCAGCCTTTTTTTGTGTGTGTTCTTTCTGCCTTTTTGTTTTGTAGAGGGCCTGCATAGACTTCGCCATAAGTGCCAAGCCACTGACCCGCTACATGCCTCAGAACAAGCAATCTTTTCAATATAAGATGTGGAAATTTGTGGTGTCCCCTCCCTTTGAGTATTTTATCATGGTCATGATTGCACTCAATACTATTGTTCTGATGATGAAGGTTAGTGGGCTGTTACTGAATCTTTGTACCTTTGGGCTAGCAAATGTAGTGTTTGTTGTGGAGACTTTGTACTCCCCACCTGAGAGCTGGGGGATCAAGAACAACAACTGCCTTAATCTTATTAATGCCACTTTTAGCGATTCCTCTGGTCCCTGCGGGCAGATGTTACTTAGATGTGCAGAAATACTGTGAATTTGCTTGTGCTTCCTTCAGCTTGTTGCCAGCAAGACTGAAACCCAGTGCACTAGAAGTCGGGAGCTTCACTGCTCGGGGATGCCCTGCATGCAGCACTGTCAGTGAAATTACACAAATCTGCAGCAGTGCCAAGCTCCTGGAAGGCGTTCCATAGTGGCCGAAAGGAAGATGTGGAAATGGCTGGATGTTGTGGATGAGCTCTCGTGGTCGCCCTTGCCTAATCTAGAGCATCTTTTCAGACAAGGAACCTCTGTACTCCTAGGGCTTGCTGGCACACAGCACAGCAACCAGTTCTGTGCTTGTCCTCAACCCTTGCTTCCTCCCGGTCCTCTTCGTGCTTGCAGGGCGATGGGTACCAGCAAGTGTCCCGGTGCTAGGGGAATCTCCAAACGCCCAGTTGGGATAACATGTTGGACAAAGCTGTGCCTCTGGAATGCCATGGATAGTCATGTTGTAAACCAAAGCCTTGCTTAAGCAAGTGAGCGTAGAATCCAGCACTGTCATGGGCAGGCGCTTGCAGTGAGGCAGGTCACCTCAGAACACTTTATTTTCTCATCGTGAGTGATATTTCACTAACGGTCTTTCTTTCATCCCGTTTTAGTTCTATGATGCTCCAGAAGCATATGAAGAAATGCTGAAATGCCTGAATATTGTGTTTACATCCATGTTTTCAATGGAATGTGTGCTGAAGATCATTGCCTTTGGTGTGCTGGTATGTTGCTTCCTCGTTTACTTTCAACTGTTTTCTCTTCACATGAAGTACTTGCATTTTGTGATGCACTTTTTTAAAAGAAGCAAACAGAAACGTTGCTTTGCTAAAAGAAAATAACTTCTGGATCCTTCTATCTCCCTTGTGTTTTCATTTGGCAGAATTATTTCCGGGATGCTTGGAATGTCTTTGATTTTGTAACAGTATTGGGAAGTATTACTGATATTTTAGTAACAGAGATTGCGGTAAGTACAGTTTGCTCACTTTGTTTAATTTACCAAGCTGTACCCTGTCAAGACACTGCTCCTTCTCCCCGTCAGCCTTGTTCCCTGCAGTCATCTCTGGGACTCGTCGTGTGATGATGTCCTTGGGTGGCTCCGCAACCTGTTCCCACTAGCCCTGCTCTTCCCTCAGATCTGAGCGCTGCTGCCTGCCCTAAGGGCAGCAGTGCAAAAGGCTCTGATGAGAATGACAGTTCTAGTAACTCTGCCAGGAAATAGTCTCTCATTTAGCAAAAAACCTTAACCCTGAGCCATTTTTTGCCCATTTATGGAAAAATGTTGTTGAATTTAATAAAGAGAAAATATCAAGAGGACCATGATGAAAATTACTGTTCTATAGTTTGAGTTTCTCCTCAGAGCATGCACACGAGTATCATCTCTGTCCCTCAGAGATCAGAGCCTGTCTTGATTATGGGCTCGGGGGCCAAGGACGAGTGTGAAGAGGGGAGGGGAACAGTCGTTGTGTCTGAAAGTCATCAGTGTTCATGGTCCTGAGTGGGGGATCACAGCACCGCTCTGTTATCTGCACAGAAGAACAGGCAGCCTTGCCAAAGCGTACCCTGTCCAGCCTTAAAACGCCTGCTCTAGCCCTGCTAATGAATTTGGAGATTACATTAACAGTGTACAAACTCTCCATTAAATTCTGGAGGATTTTTCCATAAGGGCAGCAAATGACTGACTCGAGACTTGACAGCCTGATATTATCCACTTCATAAACTTGCTCCTCTCCTCTCCCATTGCATGGTTTAGCTGATGGTGCTGTATTTGTGTATAATGAATTTGAACTTTACTGTATTTTTTTCTTCTCAGCCCCTTGGATTTATTTGTAGAGCTGTCTTGGGTGTGCTGAGATCTCAGACTGTTTTACACTAAAAATCATGTTCCCTAGGCTTCTTTACAGGACATTCAGCTGGTGATGAACATCATACGACTGTTTCTAATGAAGTATCTTATTATGCAACATACTTGGTACAAAAAAAAAAAAAAAAAAAAACACAGAAAAAAATGAACTTTTACTCCCCAATTGGTGTCCTTTTAACAGCTGGTGAACCTTGTAGCCTTTGAATTACTGTTTCCTATTAATACATAGCTTGCAGCCAAGGTAAAATCACTCAGATCAGACACAGGATCTGAACACCACTTCTCCTGAAGGCCTAGAAGATTTATGCCCCTGTGGGCAACTACTTGCATCTGCCCCCTCTGTTGTGGGACATGCTTCCTTGTTCGCCTGAGGTTCCCAAACCTTGGCCTTGGTGTGAAAATTTGTGGGAGCGTTTGAAGTCAGCCCCAAACATGGAGACTGAGGCTTCTCTTCCACCCTGTCCTCCTTCCAGAAGGAAGCAACACCCCCTAGACCTGCAGCTATTGAGGGAACCTGCGTCCTGCCTCCTTCAGGGAGGTATCTCATCTGTAATGTCAGACTTGCAGAGTTTGATTCCCATCCTTCTCTGTGCAGGTGTTTTGCAGGCCCAGAACAACAGCTAGCAGCCACTGCCTGCTCAGTGGATAGTAGTTAACAGGGTGTTGCAGCTCCCTCCCTTCTGTGCGTGGTCACCCAGCACGCCAGCTTCTTGGTACGTAGAGGTTTGGCTGCACGCTGGTCAGCTTGGCCAGGGACACTGCAGAATTTAGGCACCTCTGGAGGCTCTGGGTGAGCATCGACAGCCCTCTGGAGCAGCAGCTGTCCCCTCGTGCCCCGGGCTGATGGTTTAGGGACAAGAGAGCCACCGTGTTCCCAGAACCTCCACGAGGGACGTGTGGCCTGTGGGAGCTGGATGGAGTGGTCATGGGCTGCTGGAACTCACTGCACCTTCCTTTCACACTGTGGTGGTTTCTTTCCTTTCCACCGTTAAAGGTAGCAAGAGCTCTGGGATGCCTTTGGAGTAGCATGAAAAAGCTCTAAAATTGGTCCAATAACCAAGTCCAAAAAGGTCAAGCTTCCAAATACCTTTACACC
This sequence comes from Rhynchotus rufescens, assembly GCA_032273925.1. NCBI lineage: Eukaryota > Metazoa > Chordata > Aves > Tinamiformes > Tinamidae > Rhynchotus > Rhynchotus rufescens. The sequence goes on from JAVCKT010025600.1 coordinate 49,912, forward strand.
TTTCTCTTATCCTCCCAGGTGGTGTTTGAGAGGCTTTTGGTTTACGCGTGGTTAGGTGCATTAAGCCAGGCATCGGAGAGAGCTGTCTGATGAAACAGCTCAGCAGTTCTGCAGCCTCCCCAGCAGTGCGTTGCAAAGCTGCCCTCATAAATATTTCTTCAGTATACAGCTCATTTGCTGCTGCCACTCCTGCTCCTCGCCTCTTGCTCCTGCCCCTTGGTCAATAGACCTGTTTGATCTTCTCTACCGCAGTCTTTCCTTAAGCAATGTTTGTGTATGGACTGTCTCCCCCTCCTGCACATGCTCCCTCACACACAGTACAGGCCTGGTGGTCCCTGGGGCCTTATTGCTGTGCTTCTTTTTCAAAACCTCTTTATTTTTTCCCTGATCTCCCACCAGTCCATCTGTTGTGTCCATCTGTGGAGGCACAAGCATCATCACTGGGTGGCTTTGTAGCTCCTGGTGTACAAAAAGAAGTATTCACAGAATCATCTGTAATCACACAAGTGAAGTCTTGAGAGTGCCTCAGAAATTAGATTTATAGCAGATTTTATTTTGTAGTGATAGCAAATAGACCTCCTTTACAGAGCACACAGCAGGCGTCTGGTCTTACATCTTTATCGTGCTGACCTCCCACGTCTGCTCTGCCCCTTTTTGACCATTGCATTTCCAGGTACAGCAGAGCAGTGATCAAGGGGTGGGATGCACACCCACACTACACCACAGCTAACATCTAAAATCTCACTTGCAATTTTGGCCCAGGGGTGCAGCAGCTTTCTGCTCCGTGGCCGCAGGGCTGCTGGTTATAGCACTGGTGGTAACTGGAGAGAACAGGTCGTCGCTCTCTGTGCCCGCCGAGGACACCCTCTTTACTTGGCCTCCCTCCAGCCCTGGCTCTCCTGCACCGATAAGCGGCAGGGCAGACATGTGGCCGCCCATCCCGAGTGCCCTTTCCCCACGTGTCCAGCTCTGAGTTATTGCCCGTTTGCACTTCAGGTGTCCCAGCGCAGAGGCGCCCAGGTGACAGGCATATGCATAGTGTGCATACGTCCCCAGCACAAAGCGGGAAGCCCTCCTGCTCCGTGCGAGACCTGGACAGTCTCGCCTTGAGAGGCCCAGCTTCCACCAGCCTTGCTGCATCAGTACTTTTAACCCACTGACGAGTAACGATAAAAGAAATGTGTTGATTAATGGCTTTATTTTAGTTTTATAGTCATGTTGTATGTAATTTACTTTGTGAATGCAGTGAAATATATATATATATTTTTTTATTTCCTCAGGCAAAAACATGTATGTCGGTTTTTTTTCTAACTTCTTTTAAGTAACCAAAGTAAAATAGCTGTCATTAAGGAGAGAGCATCCTCGTGGACACGGTTTAGTGTCCATGGACAAATGTTTGGCAAACTGACATCTATTTCTATGCCTGGAAATACAAAAAGCGTACTGAGAAGTGTTTGTGAATTGTCTCCCAATTTGCATTACAAAATGAAATGCAAATGACAACTGCACTGTCTGTGTTACCTTTAGGATTTCAAAGTCTGTTTTGGTTTGAAGCATTTTTGAGTTTATATAAGTATCACAAAATAACACACCCAAAAGCCCGACAGTTTTTTTCCAGTGAAATTTCAGAGTTTCCTTTTTTGCTTGTCCTGATTACTCATTTTCTCTTTTGTTTCCTGTTTTGTTCTTTATTTTCCTTATCTACCTGCTGAATCACGCCATCCAATCAACATACAATGCGAAAACCATGTCTCCGTCTGTATGTTGTGCACCTGCTGCTCAAAAAAATAAATTTGTAAAATAATCTTGCAAATATCCATCCATGAAAACATCACATATAGGACACGGTTGGTTTCATTGAATTTAAACAATTATTTAAATTCTCTGCTTTTATTTTCTCTCGTTTTTCTTTAATTTAATTCGTTTTGATGAGATTTCCGATTGCACTGGTGAAAAAGCCTCACTGCAGCGTGCCTCAAAACTGGCTTCTGTTCTGCATCTTCTTCCCCTTGGCTAATTGGTGACGTGAGGCAAATGCAGTTACCAATAGCCTGTTCTCTGCTGCTTGTTACACCTGACTATGATAAAGGGGAGACTGACACTTGCTTTATTTTGGTGGAAAATTAAATTGGAATAGGAGGGAAGGATGCTTCTGGATGACCTGGAGCAGAGAAGATTTTCTGGCTGGGAAACCCATCATTTTGTATGTGGTGATACCAAATCCAGTTCTAAGAAACTGTTTTGTTTTTTCAATGAGATGTGTTGAGCAGTCTGCAAAGGGAAGCAGTTCATTTAAGAGGACTGTTTTACAGGTATTTTAAGCCCATGATCTATGCTGTAAGGCAAAAACACTACTGGAGCGACTACAGCCTTGCTTCCCTCAAATTAAAAGAGCAGGTGTAGGAAAGGCTGATTTTATTCAGCTTTGAAAACTCTTTGCACATCCACAGCAGTTGCAGAGAGTGCTTGGATGCAAAAGTGAAGGCAAGTAGAATTTATAAATCACATTATGAACAGAGCTGAAAGGTGCTGGGATGCTGATTTAATGCCTGCTTTCAAAGCTGTCCCTGGATATGCTGGCATTTATTTCTGACAATCATAAATTAAGCAAAACAGAACAAATCAGGAAAATGCAATAAAAAAAAACTGCCATTCTTAAGTATTCTGAATATAATTAATCACACATGTGATTAAAATTACGTGTGTATTAAAAATTAATCTGGGTCACCTGACAGCACCTCTTGGGCCTATGTTGCCTTAACACGTGGAGTTTCTGTTGCACAGTTGCTGTTTTATCAAGGAGGAAACTGGCGGTAGCTGTCCTGACATGTTACAGATGCCCACCACCGTGCTGGCTCCGCGGTGGGCTACAGGAGGTAATCCTCTGCTAGGAAGAAATATGGAAGGAGAAGACAGTGCAAAAGTTAAAGTTTTCATAATGCAGACTGAGGAAGGGATCCTCTGTCATCTTTATAGGAGCTGCAACCATTACAGAAGGGTAGAAGCGCTGAGAAGGTCATTGCACGAGTCGTCTTGGTGTGCCCTGGGTCCAGACAGTCCAGAAAAAGCTCTAAGCAGCAGCTGTGCACATGGTGTATGCTGGAAGAATCAGCTTATCTCCATTTGTCAACGTTTTGGCCTTGGTATCTCTGTTGCAGCTTGGAGACTTGCACATTGATCCCACAGTCTCTGTAGTCCCACATCCAGCCTCAGGCTTCTTCTTTCATGTGGAATCCAAGTCGTGTAAGCCCAAATTGGGTCTCTGGAGTTGCACATTGGCCTCCAGACCCTGTCGTGGTACAGCAGGAGCACCTGAATTAAAAGGTAGAAGGGAAGGAAGGGGGATTTGGCCATCATGTTTAGAAAATATATTTTCCAGTGTTCCCTGCTGGGGGCTGAGCAATGTGATATGTCAGTAACAGCAGAGTCCCCATGACACTGACGGTGTGGCAGGAACCGTGGGCCTCTTAAAACCAGCAAGACTTTCCCTAAGCATGGAAGAAAGGCAAAGATTTTACGCAAGGTTTTGGAACTCTTCATGAGTACTGGAAAGGTTAAACGTTTGCGTAAGAACGAGAACTACTTGTTTGGGATTGTTCATGTGCTTAAAGACTGTTTTCTCTGTGGAAGTTTCTTAGCGTAGATCGGTTCTTGCTGTTGGTCAGCTGCAGAGGGCTTTGGATGATGATGCTTTTTGGCTTTGTTGGACTCCTCTTCCCACAGCTCTTCGCAGCTTTGGGTGAGTGACTTTGGCAAGCAGCTTGGTTGAGTTGGAAGACAGTGATAAGTCTGAAGTTTCAAAACCTTTCTTTTTTCTTCCTTTTCTTCCTATTCTGTTCTGCCACCGGGCTGCAAGGAGCAGCAGGGGTGAGTAACCTCAGCCATAGTGAGGTTATTCTGTGGCAGTGTCACGTACTCTATCCTTCACCACCTCCTGCAAGCGCTTTCAGGTGTGCCATGAAAAATTAAAATTCCCATTTCAAGCTTAAAACTCCAAAGGCTGTGTGTCCTGGGCACGTTGCTGCTGCTTTGCAGGACACAGGTGATTGATTTCCCGTCAAGAGGATGAAGAGCCTCTGTGTAAGGGGATGAAGCCATTCAGAGGCTACTTATACCAAAGGATTGAGGCAATGGCCACATGCCATATTCGTTATGGCTCTTCTGCTTTTTGCTATAGAAATTAGCCTAAGAGAAGGCAGAAGACCAGACTGCCCGAGCCTTGGCAGCAAGAGAGGCCAGTTCTGCATGTTGGATGTACCTGCTCCTTATTTTCCCCTCTTCTCTTCCCCTGCAGCGAGATGCTGGGACCTTTTGCACAGGGCTGCTTGTATCACTCTCCTCCTTTGTGGGACGTGGTGACTTTGCCAGGTCCTGTGCAGACCCTTGAGCTGAAAGCACCTCAGAGGTCCAGTTAGCCCTGCTAGTCCTTGGGTGGTTTGTATCATAAAGCAGCACTGCTTGGCCCTTAGCAGCTGTGCAACAGAAAACCAGGCAGAACCTCAGAAAGAATAAGCTTGACAATCCAGATAATGATCTTCTGTATGCCATGTGTTACAGAGATAGCCAAGTGGAAGGAAAATCAATGCAAAGCACCACTATACACACAAAATATTGCAGTGTGGAGTTTCCCCTTTAATTGCATGCAGTTCTAATACCTGCCTGGGCAGTTGAGTCATCGAAGGACGGGTTTTCTACGCGGTGTACTGAGGGCTACACACGCAGAGCCCTTGCACTCGTCACGGGAGCGTGGGCGATTTAGCCTCCCTATGGGCACTGCAGAGAACAGTCCTTTGCAAGCTGTGTAAACGTTGGTGAATTTGGATTTACCTGGGTTGCTGTTGATGCCCCGTGGAGCTGATGCTTTCACGGCGTTTTTAGGAAAAGGCAATGCCTGGATCAAAAATGGAGCATTTGGGTGTTGGACTTTGGAGAAAAAAAACACACAAACAAAAGTTAAAGAAACCCTGAAATCTTGATCCTTCCACATCCAAGGTAGTGGGGAAGCTACAGATATTACTGCATTGGCAGTTTTGAAGTCCCTGGCTTCATATTGTAATTTTATCTATATGTATAGATACACAGCTGCATATTGCATATAATTATATGTAAGTATCATATAATTATATGTAAGTATAAGTATGAATATGTAAGTATATAATATATAGGCTCTGCTCTATAAAGTCTTCTTTTACACAGGGAGAGCCTATGCCGAGACTTTGCAGTCATGATTGACCCAGATACGTTAAGCATCATGTCAGCTGTGGTCAGAACGTTATGCTAAAGCCTAAACAAAACGGTTTTGGGCATTAAGGTGTAATACTATGGGAGGAGGGCAGCAGGGCAGGGTGTGTGCTGAGGGGCCAGTCCTGTGGACACTGCCCCGTCGAGCACGTTAGTCTGGGCACGGGGAGAACCCAGCCCCACTGTTGCTCTCAAGGCCACAGCTTGTGGGCAGGCTGGATTGCCGAGTGCTGTGGATGTTCCGTGGTCCCTAAGAGCCGCTGACATTCCCGTGGCGGGAGCGTTCCCAGGGCTGCAGCACGCTCGGGAATAAAGCTTGCCATGGCCCTGGGGACACTCGCAGACCCTCTGTGTGCGTGGAAGCTCCTGCATCCCAGCCAGAGCAGCGGGATGAGGCACGCAGCTGAGGTCTGGGCTGACAGCGTTTGCATCAGCCTCTAGCTGCGCTCAGCTGCTCATCTCCCACCGCTTACAGAGCCCTTTCCTTCTAAAGCGGGTTCAGCCTGTGTATGGGGAAGGGAAGGTAACCGATGATGCAAAAAGCAAAAACAAAATCAAAGCTGATGTGAAGAGACAAGTGACAAGAGACAATTTTTAGCACCCTTTTTACTGGCCTTGAACAACCCAGGGGAATCCTTGCTTGTGTTTTGCCTGCTAGCGCTGCTTTCTGTTGCTGACCTGAATGAGCTCAGTGTTGTCTGCTCTTTCATTGAACATATCTATATGCTTTTCTCTTTTCTCTTTATTTGAGGACGGAGTTTGATATACCGTCTGTGCCTAACTCTGAGCTGCTTGCGTTTTATACATGAGA